>VMDO01018372.1:0-42340 GCA_007922755.1 Pedetes capensis
ATTTACTGATGAAGATCAAAGATCATAGCCTTCAATATGGGTTGCGACTAAACATCAACAAAACAAAAATCCTTACGACTGGATCAGCACGCAACTTCACATTAAATGGAGAAAAGATTGAGGTTGTTCAAGATTTTGCTTTGCTTGGCTCTATAATCAACACCCGTAGAAGCAGCAGTCAAGAAATCAAAAGATGCATTGCTCTGGGAAAAGCTGTGGCAAAAGATCTCTTTAGAGTATTGAAAAGCAAAGATGTCACATTGAAGACGAAGGTGCGTCTGACTCATACCATGGTATTTTCAGTCACATCATATGGTTGTGAAAGCTGGACATTGAACAAGAGAGACAGAAAAAGAATTGATGTTTTTGAATTGTGGTGCTGGAGATGTCTATTGAATATACCATGGACTGCCAAAAGAACTAACAAATCTGTCCTAGAAGAAGTACAACCAGAGTGCTCCCTGGAAGCAAAAATGGCCAAACTGTGTCTTACATATTTCGGACATGTAGTCAGGAGAGAACAATCCCTGGAGAAGGACATCATGTTTGGGAGAGTGGCAGGTCAATGCAAAAGAAGAAAACCCTCCACCAGATGGATTGACACAGTGTGTGCAACAATGGGCTTAAACATAAATAAGATTGTTTGCCTGGCACAGAATCGGCAAGTGTTTCATCTGATGTACATAGGGTCGCTATGAGTCAGACTCAACTTGACAGCACCTAACAACAACAACAAACAATAAACATAAAACTAAATTCTAGAAACATACTTCTGGTTTTGTGACTACAAAACTAAAAGTATTATATTAATAAAATATAAATAAAACTATGAAGATAAAATTCAGATCAGTATTTATGTAAGAGATCATGTTTTTGTGAAATAATAATTATAAGAGAAGGTGATACTATCTTGGTACAGATACTTAAACATTCCCATACCATTGAGTCTTCTACGATAACTTAACTCTTCCTCTGGTTTTGTCTACTTGGACCACTAGAAAAATATTTTAAAGGCAAACTTTGTTCCATCTGATTAATAGTTGTTTAGAGGAGGAGAAAAAGGATAATCATACCCAACAGACTCATTTCTCTATGATCAATTAAAGAAGTGGTATGTACTGGTATAATCATAAAAAAACATAATTGCTGTTCATGAAGTGGCATAGAAGGTATAACATGTTATATATGGACTTATATCAGTTATTTTTGTTATCAAAATCTGAAATGTACACAAAAGACAGGGAACTGATAGACTCCAGTCAGAGAAGTGCAGAACTGAAGGATTCATTGTTCATCCTCTGTAAGGGATTTTGTTAACAAGGAAGCCATCATTGCCTTGGGTAGAGTCAGTCAGCAGAAGCCTGTAAAGATGGAGGACTCAGAGATCAATAGATTTTTGTTAAAATTAATGATCTTAAGTGCCCTTCAGAGGCATCATTGTTTTCAAGCCATACCAATTATGTAATTTGTAAGGCAAATAACATGAGCTCCATGAATACACAATACATGGCTGTTGTCAGGGGCTCTGCTCCTTTCTGGCAAGGAAGCTAATAAACTTGTGCTTGCTTCATTCATGCCCTCTAAGATGGCATCTGAACACCAGTTTTCTTGGAAATTCCAGCCAGGGTTCTTTTGTGGTGGTGGTATTAATTTACTTATATTCAACTCTGGGAAAACAATCCAACACAGCTAATAGTAAGATAGTAAATAGGAAAATTCTGTTTTGGTTAGTTTGTATATAATTTACAGTTCCTTATGTCAGAGTATAAGGGAAGATTTCAGAATGCTGATATAAAGAGCGCCAGTAATCATAACATTTATTAAGCAATTACTATGTTCAAGAAACTGTGTTAAATTGTTAAGAAGTATTAACTATTGATGCTGAAAACAACCTTAATATCATAACCATTTTCATAATGCTCATTTTATAGATGAGGAAAAAGTAAAGAGAAGTTAGATACTTGGCTAAGCTCACATAGCTAGTAGATGGCAAACGCTGGATTTAAACATGGCAGGCCTACTTCATAGTCTTTAACGACAGAGCTATATTGCCACTCCTCTTCATTCAAAGGCATGCATACAACATTAGATTTGGAAACTGAGTTCTGGGGGCACAAGTGACAAATTGCATTTGACAGAAAGGTCCCATGGCACGTACCTCTATATTGTTTTCATGCCCTTGCTTGCCACGGTCTTGGAGAAAGAGTGAAGGGGAAGTGAGTGTACTTGTCAGCTCTGGAAAGTGGCACTAGCAGGATTCTTAGTAACTACATTGTAAAACTAAGCATCTTATGATATTCACTGCAGGGTATTCATAAGTAGTAAATAAGCCCATTGGGCTAGATAACTTAAGATCTATTGCAACCCAGGGATGAAGAATTCTATAAATATAAAGGGGTAAATAGTACCACCAAGTAGAGTCTTAAGATTACTTAGATTTAGTCCCATTGGTTATATTACTCCTAACTTTTGTACACAGATATCAGTGAAAAAATGTATTTTGAAGCATTAAATCTCAGTCTATACCTCAACTTCACCTTTATGTCCAATAGTTCACACAACAGTTGTTTAGAATAGTTCTGTAAATAGAGCTCACATGTACGACACTAAATCTTTTCTTTGAAGGATATAGTTTCAGAGCTGGGGGATATATAAAAGATAAGTCAATTGGTAAGTCTGTGTTGTTGTTGTGGGTAGATGCCATGAAATCAGGTCCGATCCATAGCAGACCTATGTACAACAGAACAAAACACTCCCTGACAGTGCCATGCCTGGCAGTATGTCAGCACTTCTCTGCTATTCATAGGGTTTTCAATGGCTGATTGTATCGGGAGTGGGCTGCCAGGTCCTTCTCCTATTTTTCTGTGCAGAGGGGAATCAAACTCAGGGCCTCAGGGTGCACAGAGCAAGCACTCTACCAACTGAGCCTAACCCCAGCTGATATTTCTAAAAGAAGAGTGGTATGTCAGTTATTGGCATCAGTACCTGATGAACTCTGTTGGCTGTAGAGAAAGGAGAAAGTGACCTGAATGAGGCCATATTCTACACTGTTATCCCTGTTAGTACTCACTATTAATTTCATGAGTCAAATCAAGGAATGAAACTGCATTATGTAATTTAAAAAAAATAACTGGGGATTGCTGATGATTGATGGGGGAACAAAAAGTAGGAGCTATTGTTTTCCCATCAACTCTTATTATTTCTAACAAGGACAGGGAACATATTTGAATAAATAAATCTCTTACATTATATCAGAAAAAAGAACAACTGAATCCCCTGAGGATTTTGTATTCTATCATCGGACAGCTAAAGAAGATAATTCAGTAGCAGTGCATTAATCATTCATAATGTAAATAGAAACTTAGCCACATTTCTAAAATAACAACTAGAAATATTTAGTTTTTGAAAGTAGAACAACCATTTGTTAAGCCATATATACCACTGAGGATATTCTGGGTATAAACAGAAATTTCCATGATGGTTCCATCATGATCTAACCAAAGTTATGAAGAAAATCAAGATCAGAGAAATTATGGTCATCTTTCAAGATTTGATTTTCCTTTTCTGTTTGCTAGCCTAAATTTCCCTAGCTTGAATATAAACATTTGTATCTAAAAATGTATGTGCTGTTTACCTCTTGGGAGAGGTTTAATCTAAGAATAAATGGAAATTCTTTTCCTAAACAAAAAAGTAACACCGTGTGAATTCGATCTAATCTCATCTCTCCATATCCAAACTTCCACCAAATACTGTTAATTTTACTAACTCTCTTTTGGTGCTTCTCTTCAACCTCATCACTACTTTAAACAAGGCTTATTTCTCATTTGGATTAGGCCAATACTTTCTCTTCCTTTTCTTCTTCAAGTCTACCTCTACCCTTCATATCATCCATCTCGGTGTATTTTTCCCAGCTTTAAGTCTTTACTTGGCTTTTATTAAATCCAGTTTCTTGAAACATGGCAAGGAGTGGCCAGCCTCCCAACCTGGTCTGTCCTTCTCTTACCTCATTTCCTGACACTTTCCCTTGGAATCCAACTTACCAGTAGTTCCCCAGTACCTCACCCACATATACAGTGGTCCCCACATAGCCTCAGTTTCATTTTCCACAGTTCAGTTACCTGAAATCAACCATGATCTGGAAATATTCAATGGAAAATTCCAGAAATAAACAATTTGTGAGTTTTAAACTGTCCGCCATTCACCCAGGACGTGAATCTTCCCTTTGCCAGGATATCCGTGCTACAGATGCTGCCCACCCATTGTCACTTAAGTAGCCATCTGAGTTATTAGATTGACTGTTGCAGTATCATAGTGCTTATGTTGGAAAGGCAGAGGCAGGAGGATTGCCAGTTCGAGGCCAGAGGCTACCTGTGTAATTTAGCAAGACCCTGTCTCAAGATGAAAAATTTAGAGAGGGGCAGAAGGTACAGTTCAGTGGTAGAGCACTTGCAAAGTATGTGCAAAGGTTCAGCCTCCCAGAAACACAAAAATAAATTAATTCATAATACAGTACATTATTATTCTATTTTCTTTGTTGTTAAGTCTCTTCCTGTACCTAATTCATAAATTAAACTTTATAATAGGTATGTATGTATAGGAAAGAACATTGTATCTGTGGAGTCTCTACTATGTGCTGTTACAGGCATCCCCTGGGATAGAGGGAGACTGCTACACAAACACAGACTTATCTACCCCTATCCTCTTTCTGTCACACATGATTCTCTCCCTCGCATCCTCAATCACAGTCTTCCTAGACTTGAGCAATCCAAACAGAGAAAATGTCTTTGTCCAGCTCCTAACTGGGGCTGGACATAGTTGACTTGAACGCGAATTGCTACTTGGTTGGAATAGGTATCTTAAAGGTGGCACATGCGTAGCTGAAGTTATGATGTACTCTCCAGATCCCTCTCAAGACCAAAGGATTATTTTCCAGTGTGTGGAAGGGCTGCTGCCAGATAGCTGCCTTCAGGATTTGCCTGTCTCCAACTCAGGACAACTCTGAGGGGCCTTTCCTGGTTCTTCGTTGGGTCAGCTGCTGGCTGGGGAACCCAACCTGTAGCATGTTTACCTTGTTTGTATTTTCCTCTTAGTTCTAGTTCATAGGACATTATGGTTAGCTACCATCTCACTAATTCAAGATTATTTCATTGGACATGCATTGAGCACTGTTCATGCCAGGCATTGTGCCAGATGCCGTAGAGACAGATGGAGACTTGCCCTTATCCTGAAGCAGTTGACAGTCTCACTACAGTGCCAGCTACATATGTAACTTAATTATACAAATCACCTTTCGAATAATCTCTTTGAATTGAACTTTAATCATTTTGGTACAAAAGTGGAAGTCATGGGCTTGACTTTGTGATGTTTCATAGACCAAAAGGAAAATATTTCAGGGGAAGGAAAAGGAATATAAATAAGAGACCTGGAAAATTTAGAAGGTTCCAGAATTTTGTCTTTGTAATTCCAGAAGCCTTTAGGGGGAAAGCAGCCTTTTTCATTTTTTATTTTGAAATAATTTCAAGATTACAGAAAAGTTACAAGGATAATGCTGATCTCCCATATACTCTTTATTCAGTTTTTAGCATTTGCTCTCATTTTTTCTCTGCATACACATGTGCACATGCAAAATTTATTTTCTGAACCATTTGAGAATAAATACATCATCTCTTTATTACAATAGTGTGTGTTTCCTAAAAACAAAGATACTCACTCTGAACCACAATACAGTTATCAAATTCAGAAAATTTGACCATGATACTTTAGCATCCTAGCTCAGTGGGTAGAGCGCTGCGCTGCAGTCTCTGAGGCTCCGAATTCAATTCCCAGCACCGCAAAAATGGGAGAGGGGCCTGGCAATCCACTCCCAAGGCAATCCCGAAGCACTCAGCCATTGAAAACCCTATGAGGGTCGCTATGAGTCGGATACCGACTCGATGGCACCTAACAACAACAACAACTTTAGCATCCAGATTCAAATTTTGTTAATTGTTCCCGAAAAGATGAGGTTTTTTTGTTGTTGTTTGGTGCTAGGGATTGAACGCAGGGCCTTGCCCACATGTACCATGCAGCTGTGTTCCTAACCCCCAAAAGATGAGTTTTAAGAATCATCTAATAAATGTTGTCATTTAAACTAAAAATTGTATGAAGTAAGGCATAGAAGATCTCAGAAGTTTGCTAATGATTAAACTACCAGTTCTGGTTTTTTAAGAGGAAACATGGATAGGCCCAGGTTACCTGTAAAGGTGGGAGACTTACTGCTCCCCAGAAGTGAGCCTCGCACTGGAGAACACATTTAGTGAGGTGCGTTTCCCAAGAGATTGTGTATCCTGATTGTAGGTTTTTAAAATTTCTTTTGAGCTCCTATGGAAAGTATACCAACTTGTGGTTGCCAGCACTAAACAGTGCTTAAATTAAATGATGTAATTTGAAGCTGGCGTTTGTGTTCAGTCTTTCTGACCAGCAGGCAGCTGGGTAGGCCAGTCTCCTGCAACCCGCAGTCCTAAGTGCCGCAGTAGCGGCCTCTTAGCCTTCCCATGCAGAGCCTCCTGGAGGCCCGCAGTCTCCAGGGCGCCGTCAGAAGGGCGTGGCCACGCGCTGGCTGGGAGGCTGAGTCATATCCGGCCTGGGTGGGTGGGGCAGAGGCGTAAGTCCCGCCTGCAGAAGAGAAAAACCCGGGTCGGCCAGCCTGGGTCAGCCCTGCCCTGCCTGACGCTTGACACCTCCGGAGGCCATGACCTCACAGCAGCCGGAGCCCGGCGTGCCCGGGGTCGTTGACTCGTTCCGTGCCCGGATTGCGCAGGAGGCCGAGGAGCTCGTGTCCACCTTCTTCCCGCAGAAGCTGGCGCAGCTGGATAGGTGGGTCCAGCAGCTCAGGCTGCAGGACATGTCCCGCATCCACTCTGTGCCCGCCGCGGCGCCCCCCGCCCCCCCGAGCCCCGCGGGTCATGGGCGTCCCAGCTGTCCGCGGCCTCCGCAGAGGCAGCCCCCGGGCCAGGTGCCAGCCATGTCCTGTTCAGCGGTGCTGCTGCCGAGCAACCTGCGCCTGGTGGCGCTGATCCAGCAAGTGAAGCCCGAGGTGGAGCTGCAACGGGAGAAATGCAGGACAGTGCGCCTGTGGGTGCAGCTGCTCATCCCCAGGGTGGAGGACGGCAACAACCTGGGGGTGACTGTTCAGGGGGACACTGTGGGCCAGCTGGACAAAGTGGAGAGCACGGCGGCCACCAACCTGCGCCAGTTCCTCACCTACTACAGCATGCGAGCCAAACTGGTGTCCAAGATCGTCAAGTACCCCCACGTGCAGGACTACCGCCGCTCGGTGGCCGAGGTGGACGAGCTCGAGTACCTGACAGTACGGCAGATCCTGGAGCAGCTCCGCGACCAGTACGCCACCATGCACGACCTGGTCCTCCAAAACATGGAGAAGATCAAGACCCCCCGGCCGCCTGCCCCTCGAGCATGTACTGAGGACTTCTCCCCGCCCGCTGCCCTCTGAGTGGCCTGGGCTGTGGCGGCAGGTGGAAAGCTGGTCATTAGTGACTCCGCAGAGGATGAAATGACGTGCAGTCTGCCTTGCTGTTCGGTTAGAATTTCATATAGCTTCTTCTCATTACTGAATCCCCTTCTGGTATGATCGTTATTTGGTTTTCCTTGTGGGAGGATTGTGAGGACGGCCCAGGCGGTAGTATGTGGAAGGACTGGCTAAGGAGAAACGACCGCCAATTTTAAAAGCAGCTTCAGAGATGTATGTTGGCTAAGGTTTCTTTATTATGGCTTTGGTGACATTGAATGGGTTCAGGGGTTGCTTTAAAGTTTAAAGGAAGGTTAAATGAAGCATTTCCTGAGATTCTGCTCTATGCCATCCTGTTCAGAACTCAGAAATGCTTCTTTTACACCGTCACTTTTTTCCTTTTTTTCTTTTTCTTTGCTTTTTCAAGGAAAGGGGTTTAAAGGGATGTGTTTAGGTTTATTGTTTACCTCCAATTAAGCAAATGGAATAAAATGTGGTTTTAACATTTTATGACGGCCTATGTGTGCTCATCTGTATTTCCATTTTCCAAGTATAGTTTCCATCCTCACACTCATAGCCTTGATATTTTTCGACTCTGATGTGTAAGAAGAGATTTAAACTGGGATTTACCTCAGTTGGTAGAGCACTGCGCTGCAGTCTCTGAGGTCCCAAGTTCAATTCCCAGCACCGCAAAAATGGGAGAAGAGCCTGGCAATCCACTCCCAAGGCAATCCCGAAACAGTCAGCCATTGAAAACCCTATGAGGTTCACTATGAGTCGGATACCAACTCGCCGGCACCTAACAAGAACAAAGGACCTTCCAATTCCCTTAGAATGAAATCTGTGAAAAATGGCTTCCTTACACAGCCTTGTACCATCCCAGCGTCTTCCAGTTCTCTTTACTCAGTTTGTTGTTGTTGTTGTCAGGTGCCGTCGAGTCGGTATCCGACTCATAGCGACCCTCATAGGGTTTTCAATGGCTGACTGTTTCGGGATTGCCTTGGGAGTGGATTGCCAGGCCCTTCTCCCATTTTTGGGGTGCTGGGAATTGAACTCGGGACCTCAGAGACTGCAGTGCAGCGCTCTACCAACTGAGCTAAATCCCAGTTCTCTTTACACAGTTTAGGATTTCTTCTGTGTGTTCATCTCATAGGTCCACCAGATCCTTCAAGCTTCGCGTCACATTTACTTTTTTCCCTCTTAATTGCTTTTCATCTTCCTTCCCCCTTTGCCTGTTAAGGTGTTTCTCATAGGCTCTCATTAAAAATGTCCTTCTCACATTACCTGGGTCATTCTTTAAAGACTAAAATGTGACTGGTTTCATTTCCTTCTGCCTGCTTTACAGTCTTGTTGAAGGGAGTTGAAGGGAAACTATTATTTATAGTTTTCAGTAGTCAACTATACTGTTGTTATTGTTAAAGTTCACCATTTCCAGGTTTCATTTGCAGGTAAGGTAAATTGTTGCACTGAGTTATCTCATGTGTCAGATTTTCCTGGCTTCTGATGTGATATGAATGAATGTTTTTTTCCAAAATGGTTTTTTTTTTTTTTTTAAGAATTTCATCTTTTTGGATGATAAAATATTAACAAAACTATATTTGTGCAAAACATCTTTGTCTCAGTATTTGAGGATATTCATCACTCAGTACTACCTGTGGAAGTCAGTAGGAGTTTTGATCCATATATGTGGATGAGATTATTCCTGTGCATAATTGATAGCTTCCTCTTTCTACCATTCAGCTAATCAGACTATGCCCTGAATTCTCATTTTAACGCTGTATACATACATATACAAACATATACTTGTATTTATGTGGTATTACCTTAATCTTTTAATATATTTAATAGTAATATTTACATGCAATAAATTGTTTCTCAAATGAACTTTTTGTGGGAAAATTATGAGGTAGTTTTTTGTGTGTGAGAAATCAGTGTATTTCCCATTGAAATGTCTTTTCCACATAATATGTTACCTTGTAAAACTAAGTGACCACCTAAGAGGCAGGGGCTAATATCTATTATTAAATCTTTTTGTTTGTTTGTTTTTTGTTTTGTTTTTCTCCCTTTATTGGTAAATTGTAGGGAATTATCCAACCCTTATCTTGCCCCTGATTGGTAATCAAGGATCTCTCCTTGATTGCCCAAGGAGTGACATCTGGCTTCACTCTGTATTTGAATGTCACTCCTAAATTGGTTGTAGGTAGCCCATCGCACCCCCACCTGATTGCCATCTTGAGGCAGTAAAGGCAATTAGTTACCCAAGGGCTATATAAACAAAGCTTGCTCTGCATGTGAGGCTGCTACTGAGAGCAGTGGGCTGCTGAGTGCTTGCTCTGCATGTGAGGCTGCTGCTGAGTGCTGCTGGCTGCTAGCTTCCTGCTGGGAACTCTCTTCGTCTGGCCACCAATGAAGAAAGAACTCTTTAGATTCGACCAGCAACATGGAAGCATCTCTCCCCATGACCACTGAGACCAGGACGACTAGATGGTGCTCTCAAGGAAAAACGGACTACAGGCAAGCTGAAGAAAGCCTTTTGGACCCAGCGCCAACAGGCCACAGCTGAGGACAGTCTCCGGTCCCAGCACAGGAGGCAGAAGAGGCACAGCTGCCCCTGCAAAAAGCAAAAAGAGCTGTAGCACTTTGGTTGCTAACACTTGTTTGGGTTTCTCTCTTCCCTGACAAGGGCTGAGAGAGATAATAAAGAGCTGCTTTTGGTCCCCGCAAGCCAAAAGCTCCCAAGGCTTTTTCCTTTCTCCCATTCTCCTCTTATGGTGTTCCCGAGGGCCACAGGAGTCCGAGCCCCTCACCTGACGGTCCCAACTGAGTTGTGTTTAGTTATCTGTGTGCATGGCTGCGCCTCCCATCTGAACATCAGGGCCAGACCAGGAGGTGCGTGCCCCACAGTAAATGATGGGGTAAGAGTAATATAACATTGGCTTTTTCCATTATGCAACTATTACATCACTTTTGATTACACTTTTATTACCTTACAAGGTTTATGGAGCTTTATGACTAATATGTAGTAAAACTCAATGGATATTTGGGTTGTATCCCCCTATTTTTCCAACATACTCATGAAGTTGTGTTGTTCACATGGAGATTGTCCTCTCCCCCTTTATCCCTCTACATTGTTTCTCCTCCCCATCCCACCTTCCACAATCTTCATTTTCCTCTGCTAGTTTCCTCCCTTCTCCTTTCTACTTTATATATTGTCCCTTCTTCACTAAGGTTAATTGTGCATTTTTTATACATCAACTTGTGTATAGGATTTTTCTTTAAGTAAGATTCAGTTCTTTTTGAACTTTTGCTCATTCGCTTAAGATGATGTTCTCCAGTTCCATCCATTTTGCTGCAAATGACATTTCATTTTTTTTATTGCTGAGTAGTATTCCATTGTGTATATGTACCCTAATTTTTTTTAACCATTCTTCTATTGATGGGCACCTTGGTTGGTTCCATATCCTTGCTGTTGTGAAAAGTGCTGCATTGAATACAGAGATGTAGGTGTCTCTGGTATGATGACTCCTCTCCCTTTGGATATATTCCCAGTAATGGTATAGCTGGGTCATATGGCAGTTCTATTTTTAGTTTTCTGAGATTATCTCCATATTGATTTCCAAAGTGGTTGAACCAATTTAAGTCCCACCAACAGTCTAAGAGGGTTCCTATTTCTCCACAACCTCGCCAGCATTTGTTAGTATTTGTTTTGTTGATCTTGGCCATTCTTCCACCTTTCTCTTCCTTTTAGGAATATCTTTGTTAAGATAGAACCAGATCTTTCCTTGTTACGAATAAAATTACCACCAGATCTTATAATGGATAGGGTTATAAAATAATTACTTTAATGGTTTCTTTTTTTTCTTCTTTTTTTATTAGAAATTTTTAATGTACATCATAATGTGATTCATTTTTACATGCTTTTCATTGTGACAATTTTCATATATGCAATTTGATAAACATTATTTATATAGGTTACCCCTTACTCTCCCCTATGCTTCCCCCTCCCCCCTTCTCATCTAAGTTAATGGTTTCTTTTAATTGATTCTACTCATCCCTTTCTAGTTTCCCTTTTAACAAGTGAAATCACTTCTGAATAACACCTTTTCTTTAGGGGTTGTTTTGATTTTTTAGTTGCCAAGTGTAAAGAGCAGCATGAACCTTGATTATGCAGACTTGATCCTAAAGGTTCCTATAAAAATCATTTCCTACTTAAGATTTAACATATAAAGCAGAGGTGTATTCTCTTGATTTCTTTTTATTATTTATTTATTTATGGTGCTGGGAATTGAACCTAGGGCCTTGTGCTTCCTAGGCAGATGCTGTACCTCTGAGCTATCCTTGCAGCCCTCACTGTAATTTTTTTTTTTTTAAGTAACTGTTTCTGAGTTTGAACTTAATTACTGGTGTAATTAAGGCATTTTTTGTTATAATATTTTTCCTTTTTTCCTTTTTTTCCTAAGGTTTGTAGTGATATCTACAATTTCTAAAATTGTGATATCACTAGTGTAGTGATATCTACAATATCTAAAATTTTCTGAGGTGATGTCAGTATCTTTGCAGGAAATACCTGTTTCCTGGCATTTCATTTGCTTTTCATTTTGAATATTTCACCTGAAGTAGTAAAAAGAAGATATTTCTCCATGAATAAGATGAATTAATTTGAGGTACAAAATTCTCTTTAATCACTAATTTGGGCATGTCCTTACTAAAATGGATGTGAATATTTGTCACTTCTGACCTATATAGTTTAGAAAGATTTGTAAACTGATTTAGTGACAACTTTATTTTCAGAGTAAACTCCTAAAATATAACAAGGTAAAACAAGTTTGTTCTCTTATACTGGGGTTCAAATGTGCTCTTAAAAAAACAACAATAGAAGATATTGTCTAATAGCCATCTGCTTGTGTTTTACAACTGCAACTTCTCCCACAAGAATTCTCTTTATTTTTCTTGTAAGGTTGTATAGCTAATGCAGAAAAGTGCCAAGAATTCTACATCAGTTCATCCATTTGACAGGCATTTAATTGCACATAATTGTGTAATGGGCAATGTAGGGAAGGTCTAATGTAGCTTAATTTTTCAACCATTTATCATCTAAGGTTTAAAATATCTGCTCTTTATATAATATAACCATCATCTCTTGCTTGTCCTTCTACTCTTAAACTGTTAAGCCCTAGGTCAGATTGAAATATGGTAAATTATCTCTAATCCCAGGCATGCCATTTACTGAGAAAATATGCAGGTCTCTTACTGTTAAAGATTTCTGGTATTTGCATTTTGCTCCCTGCTCAAATGCTATATCAAACTAAATTGATGTGGAATGCTTTTATGAAGTCCACACTTCTATAAAAAATTAATCACTGTGCTTTTCCCCTCTCTTGCAAATGGTTAGAAAAGATTTTATAGTGGTAAACCTACTTAAGGAACTAGTGTTAAAACATGATGTCCATAGGAATCATTTGCCTATTAGTACTGGAGACTTAAAAGCCTCCCTCCCTTTTTATCCCTTTTCAAAAGATAGCTGATTCCATCCACAGCAACACACCCCAGCTGAATTAGAGTGTGTGTTCTTAAGAAGTGGTTTTAAAAATTAATTTTGGAATTGAATAATTTTAGTTTTAAATTTTTTGGTAATTCATGAAAGCAATTAACTAAAATTTAAATGGAAACTCCATAATTAGTAGATCTGGTCTTCAATTCTGTTCCATTGAGCTTCATGCCTGTTTTTGTGCTAGTACCAAACTTTTTTTGCCACTATTGCCCTGTAGTATAGTTTGAAGTCAGGTATTGTGATACATCCTGCACTATTTTGGCTGCTTATTTTGAGTCAGGGTCTCACTAAATTACACAGGCTGCCTCTGGCCTCAAATTGCTGTCCTCCTGCCTCTGCTTCCCGAGTTGCAGGGATTACAAGCATGTGCTACCACACCTGGCTTGTTTTCCAAGAATTCTTAAATCTGCTTTCCTTAACTGTGAGAATATTTGTCTAAATCAAAGTTTTCTATTAGAATGGAAAGCAGATGAAGTAGCCATGAGGACTTGTGCCTAAATGCCTGCGACTATTTAGGATTTTACTCTGCTTTTAAATTGGGACTCCATAATGGTTTTAGCAATATATCTGTCACCATTTTAGTATTTAGAACTTATCCTCCCTTTCCTCCCCATATTTCATATCTCTATGAAATATGTATGAAACAGCAATCACCTTGTCTAATACTGATCAAATGAGCGTTTCTTGCTTGTGTGATTTGGTATGAGCAGGAGGGACTCCCATTTCTGCCAACATTTAAACATTTTTGAAAAATGCTGTTGTGTAGTGACATCAAGGCAGTTTTTAGAAATATATGGATCTTTTTGAAAAACCAAATGGCCCAGTTTCATGAGCAGGTGCTGGGCCACCTCTGTTCTCTGCATTTGAAAATTATATTGTTCACGTGTAAATATCTGCCCACTTTGAACTGAACTTATGCATGGGAAGTTGAGTGTGTGTGTGTGTGTGTGTGTGTGTGTGTGTGTGTGTGTTTCATTATTTGTCCTTTTGACAGCAATAGGTGGTCCATATTAAAAGATTACACATTTGTTTTTTGTTTTTTGTTTTTTTCTGCTTTCTCTATTTTGAGTCCTCAAGATCAATAACAGAAGTTTATCGATGAGGCTTAGTGATTCCAATCATTTAAATTTAAAATATTTCACTAGTAAGCTAATTTATCGAATTCTTTCACATAGAGAATGTCAAGCATTATTTTAACTTAGTTTTGGAAAACTTGCAGAAGCTGATGAACAGAAATTGAATCTATAATCAGGAGAATTAGATTCTCAATTTGGCCATTTAGTGTAGCTTTACTACTTAATCTCATTTTGACAAAGTTTTACAACAACATATTGAAAATAATATTTGCTTCAAATAATACTGCTTTTGAAGTATAAAATATTTTGAAATTCCCGAATAAATATAGTTTCCACTTTATATTTCCAGGATTTAGAGGTGTATTTCACCCCATTATTCTACAGATGAAAAAACTTATTCCCAGAAAGATACAGCATCCCATAACTCACTTGTCACAGAGCAAGATCTACAAGTCACATTATTTTCTAGTTCAGTCTTGTGCTCTTTTCACTGCACTCTACTTTCCTATTATCAGCAAATGAAATTATATTAAAGAATTCAAAAAATAGATAAGCAACAAATTAGTGTAACATCTCCTCCAAGTGGTGTATTCTGTGAAATTTAAGAAAAGTTGAAATGTTTTCATATGGACGGTAATACTTTTTAAAGATTATGTAAAGAACCAAAACCACAGCCTGTAAATTATGTTAAATGTGACTGTTCATTAAAAACAAATAACAACAAAAAACCTTACTCAACAAACCCAGAAGCTCCTGTATCCCCTGGCTCCATCTCCACCTGAGGAGGAGCTTATGCATACCACCTGCAATGCCCTTTGCGTTGGAGGACAGTGCTGCTTGAATGTTTGGAAATAGACCCGGAGAAGTATAGTACAAGAGTCTGTTTCATTTTTAATATATGGGTTAAAATATCCTACTGACCGCCTCTGTCACCCCTGACCTTGACCACCAGAACTCCGCTAACCAGAGTTTGTCATGTCCTGGCTGCTGCTCCTCAGAACCTGTAGAATAAAGGGGGAAGTGGCCAACAGAAAAGCTGTGGCTTTTTTGTAGAAAGGAAGCCTTTCTGAAGACATTTATCCTCTAGACCTGTTCTATTCAATACAGTAGCCACAACTTCTGAAATGTAACTAGTCCTAGACTTTGAAGACAGTTTGAAGAAAAAAAAAATGCTTCAGCAATTGTTATGTTGATTACATGTTGAATGATAATGTTTTGGATATATTGGGTTAAAGTAGCTAATTGAAAATTGTATGTACTAGAATTTTAAAGTTACATATGAGCCTTGGATATATAACTCACAATGTACTTTTGGTTTTTTGAGACAGTCTTACTCTGAGCACAGGCTGGCCTGGAATGTGCTATGTAGCCCAGCTGGCCTTGAACTTGCATTGATCCTCTTAGCCTCCTGATTGCTGGAATTATAGGCATGTGTACCATGCCCTGATTCACAGTATATATTTTTATTAAACAACAGTGCTTTGAGCTAAGATTTCTAAGGTAACAGGGATAATACTTGGACTTGTGCTGAAACCTCCTGTGGTAGTATATGATGGGGTCAGGATATCCTAGTAAGTATAGATTTTTCTTATTTTAGTTATTTTTTGAATTGATTTGTCATAGGTCTCATAATGTACAATTCAGTAAAAAGTCATTCAAGGAGAGGCTAAACTTTGTGAAGTGAGTCTTCTCAGAGTCCAGTTTGGTCTTGGAACCAAGAATGCCTAAAGAAATATCTGGGTAGCATGGCCCTTTAGCATGCCTCTTAAATACTATGCCATATGTGGGCTTTGGAGGAGAACTTATAGTATTACTATTCTGTATTGCTAGTTCAGGGCTGCTTTGTGTACTTTAGAAACCAAACCGATGGTAATTTTGACATCTTATATCCAGTGTTTTTATCTGGATGAAAGAATAATGTATCTTTGGTTCCTAAGAATACCTGTGGGAAGTCAGGCTCTTCCTCATGTACCAGCATTTGAACACTCGGAGAAATCCTCATGATTCCATTGAATCTTATAATATTGTTGTTGTTGTTAGGTGCTGTCAAGTCGTGTCCCTCATAGGGTTTTCCATGGCGGATTATTTCGGGATTGCCTTGGGTGTGGATTGCCATATCCTTTTCCCATTTTTGCAGTGCTGGGAATTGAACTCAGGACCTCAAACACTGTAGAGCGGAGCTTTACCAACTGAGCTAACTCCCAGCCCATAATGTTGTTACGTAGTACTTATTTTATTCTTTCTTGTATTATTTTTTTGTATATCCTCACTAGATAAATTTCTTGAGAAACTTCTTTTATCCCTTCTGGTGTTCCACATATACTAAATTTATAGAGTGTTTTGAATTAAGCAGAGCTAAACCAGAGTTAGATCAAACTAAAGGCAGTTGTTTCTCCCTTTTCCTGTAAGATCTATGGTAATTGAGATACATTATTACAACTGAGCACATCCATATGTATATAGGTATATGCAGGAGTATGTAACAATGTTGAGAGACATCGAAAATTCTGATCCACAATTAAAGACCAGTTAAGTTTTTGTACTGTTTTCTTGTTTTCAACTAAATATTTTTTCATATCACAAGAATATAAATATTTTAAAGCACTCCAGGCAACTCTCCTGCAATGTTCACAGTGATTTCAGTAAGCCTGTTCACTCAGCAACAGCTGCAAGTTATTCCAAACATCTGTGCTGAATCCTCATGCTTTGTGGGCCCATTTGAAAACAACTCTCTCACCCCGTTAACAGCTTCAGTAATTCTCTATTATTTTTCTAACGAGGAGTTAGGGGAAAGTAAATCTAGTATATAAAAGAGCAAAGAATCCTGGAACTTGCTTTTCAGAACCAATTGTCTATGATCATGAACATGCTGCTTTATTTGCCCTTCCCAGTTTTCTGTATTTGAAACGTTGGGTAATTTCTTTCTTTCTTCTTTTCTCCCTTCCTTCTTTTTTTCCCTCTCCCTCTTCTCTCCTCTCTCCTAGGTCTTACTATGTAACCCAGACTGGCCTTGAACTCATGATCCTCCTGCCTTAACCCCCAGAGTACTGGGCTTACATGTGTGCACCACCATGCCATCAAATAGTTTCTTAAATATTTATAAATTAGTTTGTTAAACACTCAAAAAGAAATTCCACTAGGCGTGGTGGCTTACACATATAATGCCAGTAATTTGGGAGGTGGAGACAGGAGGATCCCAGGTGTGAGGCCAGAGGCAGCCTGCATAACTTAGCAAAACCCTGTTTCAAGATAGAAAATAAAAGATGGGCTCAGTGGTAGAGTGCTTGCAAAGTATGTGCAAGGCCCTGGGTTCAATCAAGTACCGCAAAAAAAGAAAAAGAAAAAGAAAAAGGAAGGAATTCCCTTAGTGTATTAAGTCTTATTTGGCAATAAATACAAAGATAAAGCCTGCAGCCATAGACCTGTAGCATCCGATCCCATCAGATCTTGGAAGCTAAGCACGGTCGGGCCTGGTTAGTACTAGGATGGGAGACCGTCTGGGAACACCAGCCTTGGGAGACAGACCCGGCAACCCACTCCCAAAAAGTCAATCTGCCATTGAAAACCCTATGAACAGCAGAGAAGCACTGACAATAGTGTTCCGCCTGTTGTACATAGGGTCGCTATACCGACTCGACAACACCTAACAACAACAACAAAGAAAAATGTTCAAGACAAAATTTATTGTGTAGCTAAATAGTATATTGAACTCTACACTCCACTGTCCTTTTTATCTGCTTCCTGCATATTGGTCAAAATATTTCTCTATTTTTCTCTTTTTTACACTGTAAGACAAGCACGGAATTCTTAAACCCATTACCTGTGTATTCCATAGCTTACTCTAATATTTCATTAGATACTTACATAGAACTGAAGAAATTTAACAGACTATCTGGTTGCTTTCTGTATCTAGAGTACTCAACTGCTGCTTTAAAAATAACAGATAACATGAAAAGAGAGGTCTTAGCTGTTTTTATGAGTTTGTTGAGCTGGGAGTTAATATTTTCAATAAGAAGCCAGTAAATCAAACATAATCTTTTGCATTTAAACTCTTTCATTGTGTTGTAAGTAGCCTAAAGATCAGTTAGTATATTAGGAATGGTAAAATATTTATGGATATAATTTATCCTTACACTTTTAGAAAGAAGATTAAGAGCATTGGCAACAATTGTAACCAGAACAGTTTGACTAAAACAAGCGAATCATTATTGCTTATTGAAAGTATCTTCCTGGCTGGGTGTTGGTGGCACCAACCTGTGATCCCAGCACTGGGGAGGCTAAGATAGGAGGATTGTGGGTTCAAGGGCAGCCTAAACAACACAGTGAGTTCAAGGAGTTTCAGGCCAGCCTGGGCTACAAAAGGAGACCTTGTCTCAGGGAAGGAAAAAAAAATTATCTCCTCAATGTTACAGCATGTGCGCATTGTTTGTTTCACATGCATGCACATAAATTCGTGAATTTATGCATTGGCTGAGACATACTCATTCTATAAAAGTTTTGTGCAAAACTAATGAGTTTCAACTACACACATTTTTTATTTGACATTTGAAATTGAAAATTAAACAATGATATTTGAAAGGTGAAAAATGAAAACTTTGATAAAAGCAGAGACTATGGGAATTGTCATGGTCAGAAAGAAACATTATTTTACTCATAGTCCTTTTAGTTCTTCCATTCCTACCTCAAAAATCATTTAAATTTATCCCGAAATTAAACTTAAAAGTTCTGCTTAGAAAATAAATCTGAAATTTTTAGTGTTATTTATAGTACTGCTAAGTTTGATCTCTTAACTTGGACATTTTAAATATGTTTATACAAAAACTTATTGGTGTTCCTTTTAATGAATTAACGCCAAAATACAGTTATTCCTTCAGTTATGTCATTTAGTCTCCATGAAGCTTCACTAATTTCCAGATTAACTGAATTTACTCTGAAATTTGTTGTGAAATTTTTAGCTATATCTTCAGATTAATGGCTGATTTATTTTCTTAAATATAACCTTGATCTCGGTAATTTCAAAAGTCATTATTTCATTAAACCATCCAATTGCATTGGTTCATTGATTAATATATTGTGAGGATTTATTTATCTGTTATTTTGTTTAAGTGTGTAGCTCTTTCTGTGCATGCTCTTGTGCTCAAAACATTAATGCATGTCCTAACCTACACTTGAGAATACTTTTGGGCTGAGTATGGTGGTGCATGCCTGTAATCCCAGCGACTGAGAAGGCAGAGGCAGGAGGATCACAAGTTCAAGAAGAGAGGCAGTGTAATTTAGGGAGACCCTGTCTCAAAAAGTAAAAAATGGGCTGGAGGTGCAGCTCAGTGGTCCAGCACTTGCAAAGTATGCAAGTACAAGGCTCTGGGTTCAATCCCCAGTACCTCAAAAACAAACAAAAACAAAAACAAAAAGATATTTAGCAGACAGACCATTATGTCATCCACTCATACATTGTTTTATCCTCTTAGTCTATAGTTGTTATTCTTACCTTTTGTAAAGCTGATTTTCCTGTTTGTCATATTAATGAAATATTTGTATTTATGTGAAGCAGTCTGGAATGGCTAAGACGTATTCTTTAATTTTGACATTTTACCCCCAGAATACTTAAGTATGTCTTGTTGTTAGATGCCATTGAGTCAGTGGCCAACTCATAGCAACCCTACATACAACAGGCAAAACAGTATTGCTACTGCTTCTCTGCTATTCATAGGGTATTCAGTGGCAGATTGTTTTTTGGGAGTGAGTTGCTGGGTCCTTCTCCCAAGCCTACAGCACCTAGTGTTCCCAGACAGTCTCCCTATCCAAGTACTAACCAAGTCCAAACCTGTTTATCTTCCAAGATCTGATGGGATTAGATGACACCGTGGTATGATTACAAGCTAAATATGTCTTCTTGTTGTTGTTAGGTGCCGTCAAGTCGGTATCCAACTCATAGCGACCCTCATAGGGTTTTCAATGGCTGAGTACTTCGGGATTGCCTTGGGAGTGGATTGCCAGGCCCCTCTCCCATTTTTGCGGTGCTGGGAATTGAATTTGGGACCTCAGAGACTGCAGCGCAGCGCTCTACCCACTGAGCTAAATCCCAGCCCCATGTCTTAGTTGAGCCCTAAACTGGATTTATATTCAGAGTTTTAGAAATATTAATCAGGTTAGCAAACAGCAGCTCATTTTTATTTTTAGATTTAAATTTGCTTTGGGATCATTTATAAATAAATACCTAAGTTATATACTCACATGAGATTTGGTGATTATTTGCCTGTAGCTGTAGCACTGTGGCATCCAATCCCATCAGATCTTGGAAGCTAAGCAGGGTCAGACCTGGTTAATACTTGGATGGGAGACCGCCTGGGAATACCAGGTCCTGTAGGCTTGGGAGAAGGACCCAGCAACCCACTCCCAAAAAGCAATCAGCCATTGAAAACCCTATGAATAGCAGAGAAGCACTGACAATAGTGTTTCTTCTGTTGTACATAGGGTCACTGAGTCAGATACCAATCGACTCGATGACACCTAACAACAGCAACAACAAGATTATCTACTGGTTATACCTACCTTGATTTTAACATGTTACTCTTAGGATGTTGTTGTTGTTGTTAGGTGCCGTCGAGTCAGTGTCCGACTCATAGTGACCCTCATAGGGTTTTCAATGGCTGACTGTTTCGGGATTGCCTTGGGAGTGGATTGCCAGGTCCTTCTCCCATTTTTGCGGTGCTGGGAATTGAACTCGGGACCTTAGAGACTGCAGCGCAGCACTCTACCAACTGAGCTAAGTCCCAGCCCGAGACTCTTAGGATAGTCCAAGCAAATGCATTATAGGGACCTATTGATGATATTAAAATAATTCTAATGATATGAAATTAGTTCAGTTCACTTTCACTTACAATCATCCTTATGGCTTGCTTTCTTAAAACTACCTGTTGTCATTGCTATGAAGATTATCTATGAGTAGTTTTTCCCCATTATATTTAGCATCTTGATTTACATGACTTAGAGTGATGTATAAGATAGTGTTTTTTTTGTGAAGTACACAAGAAAGAGAGCAGGAATTTTGTATGAAGTACAAGTACGGCTAGATAATCAGGTTTGTTAAATTGTTGAGTATTGATTTCCTTTTATTTGGTGTCATCCCAGAAACCTACCCAGGTATTCGGCAGAAAAACAGCACTCCTAGCAATGTGATCAAATTCCTGTCATGAATGAATTCTACTTTTCTCTTTTTAAGGTCTCAATGTCATTTTTCTTGGTTACTTTAGAAACATTTATTTTCATTTGGGGGTTGTCAGTGTATTGAAATAAAACTGTCATTGACACAACTGGATCTAAATTTCTGCTGGGCCTTTTATTTTTCCTTTTAAATGAGGGAAGGGACTACATGACCTTTGTGGTCTTTCATGTACTGTGATTCCATGCTTTTGCCTGATATAATTTCTATCATATTTTGGTTGAAGTTTTTAATATAGTAGTAGACATTTAAGAAAATCTCCTTCATGACATTGAGAGCTTAGATTTTGGGTGGGGAGGGAAATGATCATAAAGTCTTCAAAGATAACAAATGGATGAATTAAGTCTTATAAGGTGAAAAAGTATGCCTAGCACACACACACACACACACACACACACACACACACACACACACACACACACAAAATAAAATGGCATTCCAGACACAGTGAGCCTCACTGCAAAGTTAATTATAAATGGGAGAATATGGTGTCAAAGAAAAGAAATAACTTGAGTTTATTGGAATTTAGGGAGTATTATTATAGAGGATAAAGTTGAGGAAGTTGGACCAGATTCTCAGTTTATTGACGATTACCTCATTTCAATATATACTGTATGATCGTGATTCTAACCTTCACCCTTTCAAGAGTTGTAAAGGGTTACAAAATCAGATGTCATCTAGAATCTTGTATGGATTGAATGTGTGTGTGTGTGTGTGTGTGTGTGTGTGTGTGTGTGTGTGTGTGTGTTTTTTTTAAGGGCTAGGGTTTTAACTTAGTTGGTAGAGTGCCACTGTGTAGTCTCTGAGGCCCTGGGTTCCATCCCCAGCACTGCAAAAATGGGAAAAGGACTTTGCAGGACACTTCTGAAACAATCTCATAACAATCAGCCATCAAAAACCCTATAAGGGTTGCTATGAGTCAGACATGACTTCAGGGCATCCAACAACAACAACATCCAACAAATGGAGCTATCCAGTCCTCTGTTGGGGTGGGGTTTAGCTCAGTTAGTAGAGTGCTGCTCCGCACTCTCTGGGACCCAGCACTGTGAAAATGAGAGCAGGATGTGACAGTCAACTCCCTAAGCAATCAGCCATTGAAAACCCTGAGGGTCACCATGAGTCAGACCTTTCTTGACAGCACCTAACAACAACAATATAGTTTTTGAGTGTGACAGGTAAAGCAAAGTTAGAAAAACTCAAGAGTCATTTTATCCTGCTTTGGATTTTAAAAAAACATTTTAGAAACCATCTGTTTGGTATCTTAATCATTGCCAGCATATTAAAACAAAAAGAGGACTGATCATTTAAATATCTTTACTTCTCTTTATTGTCTAGCATTAACTTCCCCAACACTCAGCTTTATGGGTTTTTGAATAGCATCTATTTGTTTTCCTACATGGTAGTTTTTTGTTCCCCCTTAGTTCATCATTCCTCTTTATAATTAGCTTAGTTCTCCATTTCGCCATTTCAGATTGTCATATTTTTCTAATATAAAAGAAACAAATGCAAACCTCACTATTATTTCTACTCTCACAGCTACTCAGCAACAACCTTTCACCTTTGGTCATCAAAATGGGAGAAGGAGAATCTCCTCCCTATGCCCCAACCAAGAAGTTCTCTAGCAGACACTGACCGGATGTCCTACAATTTAACCCAGGTCTTTTACCATCTACCTGGAGTTAGTGTCAAATCCCACAGATTGAGGGATCTGTCCACAGGACTGCCCCAAATTCAGATGCCAGTCACAAGCCCCAGGTTGTGACCTGTGTCTTCTAACTGACTTGCCACAAATCAGGGGCTTCTACAACCTCCACCTTGAGTTCAATTAATTTGCTAGAGAGGCTCATGGGGAAATATGTATATTTACCTATTTATTTTAAAAGATGTTATAAAGGATACAGATGAACAGGCAGGTGGAAGAAATGCAAAGGGCAAGGTATAAAGGAAAGGGCATGGAACTTCCATTCCCTTTTTGGGTGTGCCATGTTTTTGGTACCTCCGTGTGCTTGTTGTTGTGAGGTGTTCTCGAGTCAGGTCCAACTCATAGTGACCTTACATACAACAGATGAAACACTACCCAACACTGCCATGCCCAGCACTATTGTCAGTGCTTCTCTGCTATTCATAGGGCTTTTGATGGCTGATTGTTTTAAGAGTGGGCTGCTAGGTCCTTCTTCCAAGCCTACAGCACCTACAGTATTCCTAGGTGGTCTCCCATCCAAGTAATACTTAGGCCCAACCCTGCTTAGCTTCAGAGATGTGATGAGATTGGGTTCTAGGGGGCTGTGGCTGCAACATCCATGTGTTTAGCAGTCTGGACTCTCTCCAAATCCCATAATGCAGGAATTTTTATGGAGGCTTCATCACATATGCATGATTAATTATTAACTCCATTTCTAGCCCCTTTCCCTCTCCATAGAATGAGGAGTGGAGATGAAATGTCCAAGCTTATAACTGTGGCTTTCTGCTGACTAGCCTTAATGCAGGAGCTCACCAAGAGTTGCCTCCACTTAGGCAATTCCAAGGGCCTTAGGAATTCTATGTCACACACTCTCCTGGCTCAGGAAATTACAAGGATTTTAGGAGCTCAGTGCCAGGGACTAGAGGGCAGAGAATAACAGAACATAACACAGCACAACACACACGTGCACATACACACACAACACACACACACACGAATATATGTTGTATGTATTATTTTACATCATCCATATGTTAGTAGGTAATTTTTTCATGATTTTCTGTGAAATGTCAGAGCTCAAAGACATAAATCTGAAGAGCATGCCAATAACCATATTTCCACTGAAAAATTTAGTTTGTTGTAAGAGCAAATATCCAAAAGTTAGAGCAAAATTAGCCCTTTTCTAAAAACGACCCTCTAGAATAATATTGCCTTTGTGTAATATCTTGCTAAAAGCCTCTCATCTTTTTAGTCTTTGATGATAAGGAACACTTTGTGTGTGTATGACCTGGCATACCAGGACAGGAGTCAGTACATCTTACTCCTTCCAGTGCTTCACCATTAATTAGGTATTCATATCAGCACTTGCATAGATCTTACATTGGAAAATGAATTCCAGCTCAGATTCTTCTCACGTTGTTTTGAAAGTTTTCATATTTGGGCAGTATGTTAAAATGATAGTGTCTGTTTTGTAGAGACATCTGTTTAACATCTAGACTCTAAAGAGGAAGGGAAATGATTTCTAATTAGTGTGACTTCTACCACTTGTACTCCTCATGTTACTATTTCTGATGAGGAACATATTTCCCAGTTGAGTGCTTGGTCAGAACTTTCTCCTATTGTCCTGTCTTATCCATGTATGCTTTGTTTTTGCCCTCTTTTCAACTAAGGAAGTTTATAAAAATGAATGAATTTGCCTAGACATAATGATATAAGTCTGTTGAAGTGTTCTCTTGACTTAAGACTGCTTTAACATGAAAGAAATTTTGCTCATTTATTTACTCATTTTTTAAAAGTTGTAATGAGCTGCTTATTTCTGTAATACAGCAGGACTATATATACAAAAATTTCAAACTTATTATTTCTTTTGAGTCTTTTTGTTGACCAGCCCTAAATTCTTTTCATTCCTACCATATCTCATCATACTGTGCATGCAGATTGGTAATAGTATTTGTTTTGGTGGAATTTGAGATGGTTTGGGAAAACAGTGCATTTCATTTAGAGCAAGACTATAAGGGTTAAAAAAGAGCTTTTCCGAGGATATGAGTGAGTAGCAACCACCATGATAGAGTAGTCACAAATTGACCAGAGCAGTTGTTAGTCATTTTTATTAAATCATGTCTAGGATATTAGAAAACAGCAATCTGAAATGAAATGGTCACTAATTGCAAGAATCAACTGTTCCATATAAAATGCTTTGCTAAAAATTTCTCACTTTCCTCCTATAAGTAAAATTAACTACTCATATTATTGCTATAAGTGAATCTTTTTGCTTGAAAGTAAATAAAGTAGTTGTTATGGCATGAAAGTCATTCATCTGTAAGGTAAAAAACAGTTTTGAGTAACATAACTTTTTCACTAAAAGAGAAATACATTTAAAAATATTTATTGAGTACCTTTAGCCTGAGATGCTTGGAATTGAAAGATAGAGTTTTCTTTCTAAAGCAATGATTCATCATCATTTTTTGATGATAGACCCTTCTCCTTCTAGGGAAAATGGAAATACATATTCAAACAGAGCCTCAGGCAATTTCAGAAGACCCATGGATTCCAGTATGATAAATCTTACCCTGAAGAAGTGCAGCCCAGAATAAAAAGACATATAAATACAAAGTATATATGTTAATTGATTTAATACTAATGAGTCTAAGAAATTGTGGAAACACAAATGAGGGGCAGTTAATTTTGCCTAGGCCTCTCAGTTAGTAGAGTGCTGCTCTGTGCTGTCTGAGGCCCTTGGTTTGATCCCCAGCACTGCAAAAACAGGATATGACAATCCACTCCCAACGCAATCCCAAACAATCAGCCATCGAAAATCCTATGAGGGTCACTATAAGTCGGACCTGACTCAGCAGCACCTAACAACAATAGGCCTAGGTGATAGAGAGTGGAAATGGAAAGAGAGGTGGATAGGAATTTGTCCTAGAGAGTTGAGAATGGAGTTGACACTTTAAGAACATATTAATAATTGACTAAAAGTAACAGCAAAACCAAATGGCAAGAATGCAGAAAAACTGACCACACACACATTGCTGGTGGGTGTGTGGGATCATATGGCCACTCTAGAAAAGTTAACCAAAGTTAACGTGTTAGATGTGATACCAAAAGCACAAATAAGAAAACTGAAAAACAGATACATTGGACTTATTTAAAAGTAAAAATTTTTGTGCTTGAAAAGGTACCATTAAAAAAGAGAGAAGACAACTCACAGAATGAGAGACACTATTTGCAAATCAGATATCTAATATGGGACTTGTTGCTAAACTATACAAAGAAACCTTATAACTCCACGATAGAAAGACAACCCAATTTGGAAATGTGCAAAAAAGGTGTGGAACTAGCTTAGGTGCCTGTCCACAGACTAATGGATAAGGAAAATATGGTATATATAACAGCACAATGGAATATTAGCCTAAAGAAGAATGAAACTATGCTGTTTGCAGGAAAATGGTTGGACCTGGAGATCACTATGTTAAATGAAATAAGTTAGACACAGAAAGACCAGTATCTCATGTGCTCTCTCATACGTGGAAACAAACAGAAAAGGCACCCTGAAAGTAGAAGAGTAATTGGCATGTTTATAATCTCAAACACTTATCAGTTCTTTGTGTTGGAAACATTAAAAGTCCTCTCTACTAGCTGTTTTGAAATAGCCAACTAATTGTTCTCAATCATCCAACTGCACTCATGAAAGTGTTGACCATACTCTATCCTCTTCCCACCCTAAAATACTTCCCAGGCTCTAAAAATTACTGTTTTTTCTCTATTTCTTTGAGATCAACTTTTTACTTTCCACATAGAAGTGAGAACATGCAGTGTTAATGTTTGATTAATATATGATTTAATAGAAGATGGCATGGTTTTCCTATATGTTCTGAATTTAATCTCAATAATGCAACATATTATTTTGTTGAAATATGTGAAGAAAATTCACCTTAATACAGAAAAAGTAGTTGGAAAAGGGACAAGTATTTTAATAGCCTCTTCAGATAGTTGTTATTCTTTTTTAATACCATATCAAACTACTGTCAAACTGTCAACAAATGATTCTTTTTTCTTTTTCTTTTTTATAGTGTTTAATTTTTTTAACTCTTTATATATTCTAAATATTAATCACCTGGCTGATATATAATTGGCACAGATTTTCTCCCTTTCTGTAGGTTGTCTCTTCACTTTGCTAATTATCTCCTTTGCTATGCAGAAACTTTTTAATTTCATGAAATCCCATGGTCAATTCTTGTTATTGTTTCCTGAGCCATTGGAGTCTTTTTCAGAAAATCTTTGCCTATGCTTACATCTTGAAGTGTTTTCTCTGTTTTCCTCTACCAGTTTCAAAATCTCAGCTTGTTTTTTGTTGTCTTTTTGG
This sequence comes from Pedetes capensis, assembly GCA_007922755.1. NCBI lineage: Eukaryota > Metazoa > Chordata > Mammalia > Rodentia > Pedetidae > Pedetes > Pedetes capensis. Next base: position 27,404 of record VMDO01018372.1, read on the forward strand.
TGATACTTGTGGGTTGAACCCAGGGCCTCGCACATACTTTCTAAGCACTGTACCACTGGGCTGCATGCCTAACCCATTTTTCATTTTTTATTTTGAGTCAGGGTCACACTAGGTTATGCAGATTGCTTCTGGCTTCAAACTTGCAATCCTTCTGCCTCTACCTCTCAAGTCTCTGGGATTACAGATGTGCACCGCCATGCCTGTCAGGTTTCAGGTCTTATATGAAAGTCTTTGATCTGTTTTGAACTGATTTTTATACAGGGTGAGAAGAAGGATCTAGTTTCAGTCCTTTATATGAGGATATCCAGTTCTCCAAGCACCATTTGTTGAAGAGGCTGTCTTTTCTCCAACTTATGTTTTGAACACGTTTGTCAAAGATCAAGTGGTTGTAGCTGCATGAGTTTATTTCTGGATCCTCTGTTCTATTCCATTTGTCTACAAGTCTGTTTTGATGTCATAACCATGCTGTTTTTGTTACTATGACTCTGTAGTATAATTTAAAGTCAGGTATTACAATATCCCATGCATTGCTCTTTCTGCACAGGGTTACTTTGTTGATTCAGGGTCCTTTGTGCTGCCATACGAATTTTAGGATTTTTATTTCTATGTCTATGAAGAATGTCATTGGGATTGTGATGGTGATTGCATGCAATCTGTAAATTGCTTTTGATGCTATAGCAATTTTCACAAAATTAATTCTTCCATCCATGACCTTGGAGGGCTTTCTATCTTCGGTTTCTTACTTCAGTGTTTAAAGTTTTCATACTAGAAGTATTTCACCTCCTTGGTTAGGTTTATTTCAAGGTATTTTCTTCTTTTTGAAGCTGTTGTGAATGGGATTATTTTCCTGATTTCTTTCTCAGCCTGGTTGTTAGTGGTATAGAGAAAAACTACTGATTTTTGTATGTTGATTTTATATTCTGCTACTTTGCTAATATTGATTTTATATTCTGCTACTTTGCTAAAAGTATTTATCAGCTCTAAGAGTTTTCTGGTGGATTCCTTGGGGTCTTTTAAGACTAGGATCATGTGAAAATAGGGATAATTTAATTTCTTCCTTTCTTATTTGGATCTCTTTTATTTATTTCTTTTGCCTTATTGCAGAGGCTAACGGTTCAGTTACTATGTTGAATAGCAGTGGGAACAGTGGACACCCTTGTCTTCTTCCTGATTTTAGGGGAAATGCTTTAAGTTCTTCCCTATTTACTGTGGTGTTGGCTGTAGGTTTTTCATATATTGCCTTTATTATGTTGAAGTATGTTTCTTCTGTTCTTACATTTTTCAAGGCTTTTATCATAAAAGGATATTGAAATTTGTCAAAGGCCTTTTCTGCATCTATTGAGATGATCATGTGATTTCTGTCTCTGAATCCACTTATATGCTGTATTATATTTATTGACTTGTATATGTTGAACCACCTTTGCATAGCTGGAATAAATCCAACTTGATCATAGTATATGATCTTTTTAATGTGTTGTTGAAGTCAGTGTGCAAGAATTTTATTAAGGATTTGTGTATCTATGTTCTTCAGGGAAATTGGTGTATAGGTTTTTTTGTTATGTCCTTATCTGGTTTTGGTATCAAGTAATACTGGCTTCATAAAATGAGTTTGGTAGTGTTCTTTCCATTTCTATTTTACGGAATAGTTTGAGGAGCATTGATGTTAATTCTTTAAGGGTCTTGTAGACTTCAGCAATGAGTCCATCTGGTCCTGGACTTTTCTTTGTTGGAAGACTCTATATGACTGCTTCAATCTTGCTCCTTGTTATAGATCTATTTAAATTGTTTATATCAAGTGATAGTTTCTTAAAAGATTAACTGCATTATAGAGTCTGAAGTCATAGCAATGAAACTGTTATACTCAATAGCATTGAAATCCGTTAATCTTTGACATGAACTTTTGTCAATGAATGATTTTGTATGCATTTTGAATGCAGTTGTCCTTGGGAAATACTAGTTCATTGAGTTACGTAGCTCTTCCAAATGTTAACACATTTCATTATACAGTATCAAAAGTCACATTTATTAGTATCACTACCAGTCACCTCAAGAATGTCATGCTCATGGTTGTAGATACAAGGTTTCCAAAATTCTGATTTTTACTTTAAATCTCACATTTTCTCCTTATAATATATAGTTAAGTATTTAGTTTGAAATGACAAGCTTGCTTCATTCATTTTCAAGAAGGTGCTTGATGACTACCATGCTTATGTAACAATAGTTTGTCAGTCATTACTTTAAGTAAAAATTTTATTCTCATTTTAAAAGTAGGTGGTTCAGCTTGTAGCAGTCACAATGGTGCTTTTTCTTGAGACAGCCGTCATGCTCCAGCAGGCAGCAGAACTCTCTTTATGTCCTGGCCATTTCACCACAGAGAATACTAGCAGTTTTTAATGCTAACCAGTAGTTCATAGTTGAAATTGGCTTTAAATTTTTTTACTCATTGATGGAGTATTGGTTCATTTTTTATTGTGTGTATAAGGCAGTTAAGAATACTATTACTACTGGTATATTTTAGTGCCAGCAGTTTTACCTTACTTTTTCCCTGACAGTAGAGTGCGCAAAGGCAAATATTGTTGTTGTTGTTGTTGTTGTTAGGTGCCTTCGAGTCGGTATCTGACTCATAGCGACCCTCATAGGGTTTTCAATGGCTGACTGTTTCAGGATTTACTTGAGAGTGGATTGCCAGGTCCTTCTCCCAAAGGCAAATATTACCTTAGTATTATTGTGAAAATAGTTTGACTTTGCAGATCCACTGAAAGAGTCTCAGGGATCTTTGCTTCCTTGAAGCAAAAAACTAGTAGGAAGCTATTGTAATAATCACCCTATAATTTATTTATATTATAAATTATTTTTCGATACCTACTATATGAAAGAGTATACTAGGGTCTTGGGGTTCTACGAGGAACAAAACAAAAATATCTGCTGTGGAGATTATTTACAAAGGATAAAGATAGACAATCAGTATTAGGGAGAAATATGAAGCAGAGGAGGTGGATGTGTTTGGTGGGGTTGTGTGTGCAATTAACCAGGTTGGCCAAGAAAGGCCTCACTGATAATTTCCATTTGAATGATGACTTGAAGGGAGGGAAGATGTGTACCAGGTGTATATTTGTGGAAAGAATATTCCAAGGTGAATATCAAATGCAGAACCCTGAAGGAAGAATGTGCTTAGTGTAGGCAAAGAACAGAAAGGGTGGAGCTGTGGCTGGAGCAGAGCAAGTAGGAGAAAGAACAATAGAGGATATGAGAGAGGCAAGCAGGTGGTTCACATCTTATGCAATCCTCGAGGCCACTGAGGTGATTTTAATTTTGCTCTGAGATTTGAAGTCTTTGGAGCCTTTTGACTTACATGCTAGCAGAATCATTCTGGTTTCTATAAAGAGAATAGACTTTAGGAGGAATGATTGAAAGACAATGTAAGAGACTATTACAATTATACAGTAGATAATTGTACAATAGATAATGATGGCTTGGAGCAGTGCTTAGATTCTGGGTATGTTTGGGAAGTAGAATCAGTAGACTTCGCTAATGTATTGAATGTAAAGTGTGAGAAGACCACCACGAGGACTTTGATGGGACCTCCTGAGAAGGGTGGCAGTACCGCTCACATGGGACACACCGTGGGACAGGCACATGAGGGGTTTACCAGGAACCTAGTTCTAGAGGTCTTAACTTTGAGACCTTCCAGTGGATATTTGGAGGAGGTACTAGAATATGGGAGGCAGGTTCAAAAGAATGAGGCAAGCAAGAAATAGGAATTTTGGTGTCATCAACTTGTAGATAATATTTAAAACCCTTCAACTAAATGTAATTACCAGGGAATGAGCAGAGGTGCATAAGGGAAGCTAGTGTGAATGTAAGCTCAGAAATAAAGAGGCATTGTTAGTGTGAGGGGGAAAGGAACAGAGCAGTCCAGGGCTTCTGTTTGGATAACAAAATAAAACTGATTAAATCGACTCCAGTAGGAAACCCAGGATGAAGTCGAATAGCAGTTTAAAGTCTTATTGAGAGGGCTGAAGGTGGAGCACATGCTTAGCCTGCACAAGCCTCAGGGTTCAATTCCCACCACTCTTCCCCCAAAAGAGAGCCACAGAATATTCCAGTAGAGACGTGTAATCAAAAATTATAGACATGAGACTTGAAATAAAGTTTGAGTCGAGCATACACTTTAAGTTATGAGACTAGATGAGAATGCCACAAGGGGATATGCATTGGAAATAAAAAGATTGGTCCCTAAGAAATTCCCATATTTAATGTTGGGTTTAGCTGGAATAGAAAGCAAAGGAGAAAGAAAGAAAGAAAAGGAAAGTGAGAGAGAAATGAGAACTAAGGGAGAGTTTAGGGAGGGAAAGTTGAAAATGTGAAGTGATGAGATAAGGACCAGCACAGAGCAAATGGGCTCGGCCCTTACAATGTAGTACCAGTGGAGACAGTTTTAGGATGGCACTGATCGAGCCCATTTCATTACTTCAAGGGACCAAACTGTAGATAAGAGGGGGTCTGTTGACCTGTTATATTTTATTTTCCTAAAAATACCATGATTAACCTAATAAAAATTAATTTGAGAGAAGTTGTCAGGTCAAACATTAACCAGCAATGTCAAATATGTAACTAATGAACTTTCAATACTGTGCCAGTCATGCTTCTTGATTGTAAATAGTGGAAATGTACTGTCACTTCAGTTAAAGCAGAAACTTAGCTGCTGGTATTAAGCAGAAAAGGAATTTTCTTGAAAAGCGTTTTGTTCGCAGACTTCATGGAAGCCTGGAGAATCAGACTCAGAACCTCCGTTGGTTCCCACCGCCAAAGCACGGCTATTGTCTCCCTCAGAAAGTCGAGTTAGGACCATTCACCTGAGGACACCCCCACTATGGCTGGTACTGCTGGCGGGGGCGCTCGCCTGCCCCTGCTGTGAACAAGCTAAATTCCTCTGAGTCTTCATCCACTAATGTCCAAGTCTTTGAGTAGTCAAGCTCATGTCACATGTGTGTGCCATAAATGCCAGAAAGCTGGGGGAGAAGTTGTCTCGCCCTGCACTTCAGGAGTGGCTTGCCATGTCCTTCTCCCATTGTCTCACGTTAGAGCCTCTTACATGTTCTCCTGTCTTCCCATATCCTCTCTGGGCCCCTGTAACCCACGTTAGGATTCCTGACAGCAGCCTGATCAAATGACCAGAAGCGAACGGAGGCAACAGTACTGCGCCTTGAAGTAGGGTACGTTTCCAGGCATGAGACTGGTCTCAGCTGGACCTCGGTGGATGTTGAAGTAGCCAGGACCCTCCAGAGGAGGGAAACACCACGGACAGGAGAGCAGGTTCATGTGAAGCTGGAGGGAGCGCTGCGGACCTCGGCAGGCACTCACTGCCTGGGGGCCCAGGCGGAATTGGGAGGGGTAGGAGAGGGGGCAGTGAGGGGAGCGTAGGGAAGGGCACCCAACGTCTCCAGATAACTAGGCCTGTGGAGAGGATTTAAGGTGACTTCTCAAGGTGTGTCTCTGCCAGAAGACCACAATGAAGTTGCCTCAGAGGACAAGACCCCTTATCTGTGGAATTCAAATGAGGAGACTTCCTTGCTTGCCCTCTTTTAAGCCTGGTTTTTGGCTTGGTGACACACCCAAGGTTATCCAGATCTAACGCTTCAAAAACTTGGCAAGTCATGTAGGTTGCAGAGGTAGGAAAGGTTAAACCATAGGTGGCAAAATGGTCTCCCCCAGCCCTCCACATGTCCCCTGCCACCAGAGAGGCACTGTCCAGTCTCTTCTGGTGCACTCTGGCCACAGCTCAGGATGGCCCTCCTTCCCCTTCTCTTCACCTCCCTTAAACTTCTGGAACTTTTTTCTCTGCTGGTAGTTCATACCTTTTAAAATTTAGAGCAGTATAGCTTCTAACTTTCCACCTCACACCACTTATCTTGCCCATACCTCACAAACAATACACCAGCACTTCTTTAAAAACCTTGCTTCAACTCTTTTCCCCTGTAATCTTTTATATTTATTTATTTACTTATTTACATATTTATTTTTTGCAGTACTGAGGGTTGAACCCAGGGCCTCGCACTTGAATGCTTTGCAAGTGCTGGACTACTAAGCTACACCCCCAGCCCTTTTTTTTTTTTTTTTTTTACTTTTTTTGAGACAGGGTCTCACTAAGTTATGTCTTGCCTTTGGTCTCGAACTTGCAATCCTCCTGCCTCCACCTCCCTAGCCACTGGGATTACAGGTGTACGCCACTGCACTCGGCTTATCCCCTGTAATCTTTTAAATTAAAGGAACTAGGCGGCCTTATTCTTTTCCTGTTTGAATTCATACAGAATGTCTATGACAGCTGGCATTAACGTTTACAAAAAGGAACGGTGAAATACCATGATGGAAAGAGACCAGACCAGTAGGGGCAAAGTGACAGAGCTTTCCTTTCTAGGCTAAAGAGTTTGGGTCAGTCAGGAGTGGCAGGCAGTCTTCCTCAGCAACTCTCCACTGTGAGATTAAAGAGCACAAACCTAGACAAGTCTACCTTTCCCATGCTGGTGTCCACGCTGGTGTTCCCTGTTGCATTTCTCAAGGGCTTCCCTAACCTCTAAACCTTTTGGCCCTTACAAAAAAAAAAAAAACAGATAAATTATCAAACACTTATAATAGTGCTTTCTACCTGCCAATCACTACTCCAGGTGCTTTAAAATATTAATTTTGTTTAATCTTTATAAGCATTCCATGCAGTTGTTTTGTCATTGTCCCTGTTTTGCTGATGAGAAAGTGAGGGTACAGAGAGATTAAAGAATTTGTTGTAAATCCTAAAACTAGAAATTAGAAGTCAGAGGCCACATTCAAACCCTGAATGTGTAGCTCCTGAGTCCATGCTCTTAAACCTCTGTCGGTGGCACACTGGCCGGTGCTTGTGAAGAAGAGTCTTGGAACTCTGCGCATCAGAATCACCAGAAGTGCTTGTTACAAAGCAGAATTTCAACCCAGCATCATGGTGCATGCCTGCAATCACAGTGGCTTGGGAGGCCAGAGGCAACCTGAGACCTTGTCTCAAAATAAAAACAAAGAAAGAGCAGAAGATGCAGCTCAGTAGTGGAGTATTTGCCTAGCAAGTGCAAGGCTCTGAGTTCAACCCCCCATCCTGTCCCCTGCACCCAAAATGCAGATGTTCAGCCCACCTCCTCACACTTACCACTTTAGAATTTTTTTCGGGGGACTGAGGCACATGGTCATTCCACAGGTGATTCTGATATGTATCTTCTTTTAAGAACTTGTTTTCGAAGTGTTCACTGTTAGTGTGTTCACTTTGTGTAGTTCCTTTGACTGTAAGATTAAATATTTTCTGAAGGACAGAACGCCTTTCCTAACTAAATTTTAGATGAGATCTTTTCCAGAACAATGCTTGGTCAAACAATAAAAACAAATTTTTCATTTCTTTCCTATACATGAATTCTGTCCCCTCAAAATGCTCTTTAAAACGTGTGAGAGAAGCCAGGCATGGTGGCTCATGTCTGTAATCCCAGCTACTTGGGGGTGGAGGCAGGAGGATCACAAATTCGAAACCAGAGGCATTCTGTATAATTTAGTGAGACCTTATCTCAAAATAAAAAGTAAAAAAATGAGCTGGGGGTACAGCTGAATGGTACAGCATTTGCAAAGCATGCAAGCACAAGGCCCTGGGTTCAACTCTCCAGTACCAACACGGGGGGTGGGGGGGGGCGGGGAGGAGGAACTAAGAGAGTCTGAAAACTTGCTGTTCTATTTATGATGAAGAAACTGTGCTAGGTTATGGAAGGTCTAACTTGTGTGATATGAAAAGAACTTTTCTGGATTACAGGGCAGGTTTGCATAGGATGATAGCTCCATCTTTAATTGGGATTGCTTGCTATTGTTAGGTTCTGTCAGGCTAAGTCTAACTCGAATCATAGTGACCTTCATAGGATTTTCAATGGCTGATTGTTTTGAGAGTGCTTCAGGAGTGGATTGCATGTCCTTCTCCTGTTTTTATGATGCTATGGATTGAGCCTGGGTCCTCAGAGAGTGCAGAGCAGCAATCTACCAACTGAGCTCAACCCCAGCCCAACTGAGATTGCAGCTAACAATAAAGCTCAGCTTCCGAGTGAGCAAGGGTTCAGTTTGGCTATTTTGCTAACCCAAGATCCTGAGAGAAAATTTGTCCACTAAGATAAATCAGATTATTGCAGATTATAGATAAAAATTTAAGGGCATTAAAAGACCTTACTTTATAGTTTGCCTTGTCCAGACCAGTCTTTCCTGAAATGTGCTCTGGGAACATTTTACAGCTCGCCCTGTTTCTTTCCAAGATCCCAGTTGCCTTGGAAAGAAAAGGATCATGATGTATAGAGAAGGCTGAGGGAATATCCAGACACTGAGGATCACGCAAGGAGAGATAACTTTAGAAACATAAAGTAAGTGGGACTCTTTCTTTCTCCTTCCAGAAAGCTGTAGAATCACTGATATGAAGGAGTCATATCTCTTTGTGCTCCATTCCCACCCTGCCATGCCACCCTACACACACGGCATTTGGATTACTTTCAGTCTCTGCCTAGAACTTCAAAAATATTTTTGTATTTCAACCCATATTTCCCCCTTTTTCCCAACAGAAATAAAGTAATTCTTTTATATGTCTCTATTTCCCTTTTTTCTTGAAGTATTTCATAACATCTCTTTTCTCAGGAGACATAACCCAGTTTGCTGCTGCCCCATGGCCTCCTCCCTGCCCTCCTCTGGCCTGCTTTGGTAGCACATCTGCAGGATGCCACTTAATCTTTAGGAAATTCAGTTCCTACCAGTAGTGCTGGGTAAAGTGAATTTTCTAAGATCTTATAAACATTATGCCTATCAAACTCTCAAATGGTTAAACTCTTAATATGTTTAGTGTTTGATCTTTTTCCTTAATAAGACTTCTTTTTTAAATTACCATACTATTGGCATTCATAAATGATGACTGATAACTACCTTCAGGGGTCCTAACTTATTTCCTAAATCATACACTGACTACTCTTTGAAAAAGCTCCCTATTCGAGCTGAGAAAGTTTTGAACTTTGATAAGCTCAAGTTATGGAGTGAAGTAACATGAAGTACTGGGTCAAAGATTTCTGGTCCTAAACCTGTTCTAATGGGAGAAGGGCCTGGCAATCCACTCCCAAGGCAATCCCGAAACAGTCAGCTGTTGAAAACCCTGAGGGTCGCTATGAGTCGGATACCGACTCGACGGCACCTAACAACAACAACAACAACAAACCTGTTCTAAACATATAACCCAAGATTTTGTGTAAGAGCTTTCTCTAGGGAAAGCAATCCTGACCAGGTCCGGAAACACTTTCCCTGTAGCTCTCGAGAGAAGAATGATTTTGAGGCTACTATCTTTCCTTCCTTCCTTCCTTCCTTCCTTCCTTCCTCCTCTCTTCTCCTCCCCTCCCCTCTCCTTTCCTTTCCTTTTCTTTCCTTTTTTTTCCCCCAGTACTTGGGAGTTGAACACAAGGCCTCACACATACTTTGCAAGTGCTTTACCACTGGGCTGTACCCAGAGCTCATTTTTAATTTTTTTTATTTTTCTTTTGCAAGGTTTTACTAAGTTACACAGACTGCCTCTGGCCTTGAACTCGAAATCCTTCTGCCTCACCTTCCCAAGTTGCTAGCATTATAGGTATGCATCATCCATCCTGCTACTGTCTTATTCCTGAGAAAGTATAAGAAACTCTTTTGACCAAGGAATTAAAATTTTCTGGCTTTTAAGAAAGCCAGATTCTGGCTTTTAAGAGGTCTATGTACTTTTCATTTGAAGTGTACCAATTACTGATTAAAAAAAAAAGTACCCACAAAAATGACAGAGTTTTTTATATGGATCAACCTAATACTTTTTGAGTGTGAATAAAAGAGGCTGAAGTCAACGGGGCAGGTTTGGGGAACTTCCTACAGAGTTTGATATGAGAACAGTGTCTTATAGCGAAACTTGAGCTGGCCTGTAATAGGATTTCAAGCTAATTTTTCCTCTGCTGACCTTGCCAGCATTATCAGGTTTGGATTAACTGTCAAAATTTTCCTCTTGTCAGAATGTAAGTGTTGGCTCATTCTTGGGCCATCTGTTGTACACTAAGAGTTTTGATTTATTCTTCCTCTGCCTGAAACACATATTAGTAGTCCAGATGCAAGCTTTAGATTTTCTTTTATTGGTTTGTAGTTTTATTGCATACATCAGTGACACAAATACTGCATTCATATTTAGCTATTTATATTAAGTCTTTCTAAGTTTGGGATGAGTAATGTACTTGGCTTATGTTTTTAATGTGATGAGAAGCTTTATATCATAGCCACTTTAATAGACTTTAGATGATAGCATTCCATTTTACTACCTCTAATTTTTCCTTGCAATTTTTATTTCTGGGATATTTTACTATATGTTTTACTACATGTTTCAATAATTTCAGATTTCATAATTGCCATTGTTTAGTGAATGGACACATTTGATGTCTACTGAGCAATTTGTATGTTGTTAGGTGCCATCAAGTCAAGTCCAACTCATAATGACCCTATGTACAGCAGAACAAAACACTCCCCAATCCTGTGCCAGGCACACGATATTATTTACGTTTAAGCCCATTGTTGCAGGCACTGTGTCAATCCATCTAGTTGAGAGTTTTCCTTTTTTTCTTTGACTTTGCCACTCTCCCAAACATGATATCCTTCTCAGGGAATTGTCCCTCTTGACTACATGTCCAAAATATGTAAGACACAGTCTGGCCATCCTTGCTTCCAAGGAGTACTCTGGTTGTACTTCTTCTAGGACAGATCTATTGGTTCTTTTGGCAGTCCATGGTATATTCAATATTCATCTCCAGCACCATAGTTCAAAGGCATCAGTTCTCCTCTCTCCCTTGTTGAATGTCCCGCTTTCAAAACCATATGATGCGACTGAAAATACCATGGCATGAGTCAGGCACAGCTTCTTCTTCAATGTGACACCTTTACTTTTCAACTTTAAAGAGATCTTTTGCCACAGCTTTTCCCAAAGCAATGCCTCTTTTGATTTCTTGACTGCTGCTTCCACAGGTGTTGATTGTAGAATCAAGTAAAGCAAAATCATGGATAACCTCAGTCTTTTCTCCATTTATTGTGAAGTTGCATACTGACCCAGTGGTAATTTTATTGTTGTTGATGATGTTGAGTTACAGTCCATATGGAAGACTGTGTTCTTTGATCTTCATCAGTGTTTCAAATCTTCACTTTCAGCAAGCAGAGTTGTGTCATCTGCATAATGCAGGTTGTTAATGAGTATTCCTCCAGACCTGATGCTGCATTTTTCTTCATAAAACCCAGCTTCTCAGATTATTTGCTTAGCATAGAAATTAAAGAGATATGGTGAAAGGATACAGCCCTGATGTACACCTTTCTCGACTTTAAACCAAGTAGTATTTCCTTGTTCTGTTCAAACGACTGCCTTTGCATAGTCGATAAAATATAGATAGACATGATAAAACATAGATAGACATCTTTTTGATATTCTCTGCTTTCAGCTAATATTCATCTGACATCAGCCATTATGTCCCTGGTTCCCTCTTCTGAATCTGGCTTGCTTTTCTTGCTGTTCCTTGTCTATATGCTGCCGCAGTCACTTTTGAAGGATCTTTAGTAAAATTTTGCTTGCCTATGATATTAATGATATCATTGTATAGCCACAAGAAAATGACATCAGTTGCAAATCTAACAAATTTAGGAGTTTTGAAAGGCCTACTTCTAATTGCTGCACTGGCTCTCCTATTTTTGAGGTTTGGCATACTATTCAATTCGTTTGGCAGTTTGAAAGATTGTTGGTAAGATAAGTGAGGTAGAGTGATAGTAGAAAACAAAATCTCTCTCAGGAACATAGGTTAGAGAAAATTTATTTTAATACAAAGCTATTTCTGAAATAAGGATAGATGCTCTTTTAGTTTTTTATTTGGTTTTAACAGTTTTCTATGAAAACCAACCCCATTTCAGAAATCCAGTGGATATGGGCCAAATACAGAATGTTAAGAGGTTATTATTGTTAGTGTTGGACTGATACGCAAGACTTTTTGACTAATAAGAGAGCTACGTTGATCCAAGTAAAAGCTGCATGGTGTCACAGTTGCCCCCTGTTGCAGACTGAGTTTCCTTCATTCTTAGGGTACATCACTAAACATTAAATGCATTCCATTCCATCAAAGATAAAGGGCTCTAACCCTGAGCCAGCGTTCCCTAATATAAGAGAAGCCCTCTTATCTAGTATAATAGAGACTAGTAGATGGCTTCTTAATTAACAAAAGTGATTAAAGCAGAGATTTTTTTTAAGATGTAACTTTATTTTATTTCACTTAATTATATAAATGTTCATTACATTTGCCAGTTTTTAATGTAAGACCAATGCCTTTTTTTGAATCTAAATCTATTGTAAGTTCCGTGTTGGTCTTTCTTCCATAAACTGCCCTCACAACCTCACTATAATTTCCAGTTTCATTTACAATTACTTTCAATTAGAATAAGAACTTAAAGATACTTGTTAAGTAATCTGAGTATAGATTTATGATTTTTCCCCTGTCTTTTGTGGACTTTTTGCAATAAGAAAAAAATTAACCTACTCAAATTTATTAAGCCTTGCTCTCTTTCTTTGTACAGACTTATCAGTTTATATTTTGTTATATACACAGTTACTCTAACAAACACAATTAGTAAAATTAATTTTGGGAAAAAAGCACAACTTGAGTAGTAATGAAAGTGTAATATGTTATGAGCACCAGTAAGTTTTACAGTGGGAATGGGAAAGGTCATTTAATGTAGTAAGTAGATTTCTACTCTATGGGAATATGTAGAACCAACATTTGATGACTCTCAATATGACCTTAATTTTATTGTGAATCATCATTGTTACCTTAAGCTAAGCTAAATGTTATTTTATTCTTTTGATAAGTCAGTCTCCAATGCTTTTTTAAAAAGAGAAGAAACAACTTTGGATGCCATGTTATGCACTAACATTTTGTTCCAAACAAAGTGCTTGGAAGAGGGAATTGGAAAACTATATTAAAATAGCATATTTCTCATGTGCACTATTGCATAACATTGGAAAACTGATGTCTCATTCTTACACTGCAATGTTTTTGGTGTTTCCCCTCCTTTTGTTTCTCTAACTTCTTCTGGGAACATGAATAACAAAGCATTGATTATAAGTTTTGTCAACTTAGTTTCATCCCTTACAGCCATACCACACTGGTGTCCAATCTCATGAGATCTCGGAAGCCAAGCAAGCACTTACTGGTTAGTACTTGGATGGGAGACCATGTGGGAATACCGGGTACTATAGGCTTAAGAGAAGGACCCAGCAGCCCACTCCCAAAATAATCAGCTATTGAAAATCCTATGAATATCAGAGAAGCACTGAGAATAGTGCTGAGCATGGCACAGTGTCAGGTAGTGTTTGATCTGCTGTATGCTGGGTTGCTGAGTCAGACTTGACTCAATGGAACCTAACAACAACAACTTTGTATCTTAAGCCCTGTAAAGCCTTTTCAGGAGTCCTTTTGAAAATGTCTCAAAATTAGTGACCTAGTTTGGAATGACAGAACTGAAATATATTTATCGATAGACTATTCTTAGGTGCCACTAGTCAAGTCCGACTCATAGCAATCCTATGTACCACAGAACAAAACACTCCCTGACACTGTGCCACACACACAATCTTTTCTATGTTGTAGCCACTGTGTCAGTTATAGCCACTGTGTCAATCCATCTAGTTGAGGGTCTTCCTTTTTTTGTATTGAAATGCCACTCTCCAAAACATGATGTCCTTCTCCAGGGATTGGTCTCTCCTGACAATATGTCCAAAGTATGTAAGACGCAGTCTAGCCATTCTTGCTTCCAAGGAGCACTCTGGTTGCACTGCTAAGACAGATCTGTTGGTTCTTTTTACAGTCCATAGTATATTCAGTATGTATCTCCAGCATAGCAACATCCTTTTCCTACATTTCTTTTTTTATCTTTATCTCTTTTTATTTTAAAATGGTTTCACTTTTTCACAGTTGGATTATTTTAACTAACAAAATAGGGAGGGAATGATTTTGTTTAAATTCATTAAATTGTACCTCTGTTTTTCCATGATTAAGTTTTCTCCATTAGTTCATTAATAAAGATTTTTTTTAAAGTGGGGGACTGTATCAAGAAGGCTAAATGCGTTTTTTTCTGTGCTATTATAAAAACAACAAACTGTCCCTGGTTTGCACTGGGACAAAGAGTAAAGAATACTTTACTCTTTTTTTTTGGCAATACTAGGGAGCTAAACCCAGGGCGTCACTCATACTTTGGAAGGGCTTTACCATTGACCTGCCACAGTTACATAGGCTGCCAGTAAAGAGTTACTTTAACTCTTCCTGAGATTCCTCTGGACCAAATACCTTTAGTATTTTTTTTTTTTTTGTACAAAGTATTGTTTCACAAATTAATACTGTAACTAATAAATAGAGTTAAGTTTGGGCTTTGAGTAACATAAAATCCAATATACTATATAATCTCAAATTTAATCTGTACGTTTTCAGCAGTTTTAGGGAGCAACAAAATGAGACGCAGGGTAGTTGTTGTTGTTGTTAGGTGCCGTCGAGTCGAGTCCGACTCATAGCGACCCTATGTATAGCAGATCAAAACACTTGCTGATTCTGTGCCAGGCAAACAATCTTATTTATGTTTAAGCCCATTGTTGCAGACACTGTGTCAATCCATCTGGTGGAGGGTTTCCTCTTTTGCGTTGACCTGCCACTCTTCCAAACATGATGTCCTTCTCCAGGGATTGTTCTCTCCTGACTACATGTCCGAAATATGTAAGACGCAGTCTGGCCATTTTTGCTTCCAAGGAGCACTCTGGTTGTACTTCTTCTAGGACAGATCTGTTGGTTCTTTTGGCAGTCCATGGTATATTCAATAGACATCTCC
>VMDO01018373.1:7841-42454 GCA_007922755.1 Pedetes capensis
TTTTTTTTTTTTTTTTCTGGTACTGGGGGTTGAACCCAGGGCCTCGCGCTTGCATGCTCTGCAAGTGCTGCACCCTCAGCCCATATTTTTACTTTTGTGAGACAGGGTCTTGCTAAGTTATGCAGACTGCCTCTGGTCTCGAACTTGCGATCCTCCTGCCTCCGCCTCCCAAGCCGCTGGGATTACAGGCGTGCACTACTGCACCTGGCCCCCAGAATCTTGAGTTTGAGGCCAGAAGCACCCTGCACAATTCAGTTGAGACCCTGTCTCGAAATAAAAAGTAAAAAGAGGTCTGAGGGTTGAGCTCAGTGGTAGAGCCCTGGCTGACCATGTGAGAGGCCTGGAATTCAACCCCTCAATCCTGGAAAATAAAAACCTCCAAGATATGCTCATCTTTCTAGTTTTCCTTACAATCTACAATCTCTAGGGTTGTATACCAGGGAGTAAAAGGAAGGCAATTCATGTGATATTTTTACTCATAAAATAGGATTTTATAAACTAAGAAACTGTATGAGACTTGTCCAATATTTTCATTGTAGTAGGGGAAAGATGGAGATGAACATATACTAAGATTTCCAGCTCCCCTTTCCACATCCCTGAAAGACCAAGGCAGACCTAACCACCTGAAGTTTTGTCATAACTATGGGTCTCACTGTTGTTTTTGTCTAAAGCTGATGGATAGAAAAATCTGGAGTCTTGGTGGCCTAATAAGTTCAGGAAAATTGAACATATTTCACTCAAAGTGAAAGTAATTGCCTAATGGCTTTCAAATGATTATTTTTAATCACACAATGGAGACATCCTTATTGGCTTCTAGATTCTTCTGTAAAGGTGAAATCCTTTCCTCCAACCAACTCTTCCCTGCCTCTAGTCACTGGAAGCCTAATGTTGCAGACCCCACATTGCTTTCAGGAATGTCAGACAGTCTTCTGAACTCCTCCTCCCTATGTGTTGGGCCTGACCACATTCAGCGCTTTTGTTTAACTAGGTTTATTTTGGATGTACTTGGCTCAGTTCTTTTTCTGCAAGCCTACGTGATCCAGACAGACTTGGCTCACAGCTGGACTTCACAGGTCAGTTACACAACAAGTAGGAGGAACTTTGATTATACCCGGCTCCAGGGGAAAATAGCATAATAACAAGAAGAGCCAAGATTATGAGCTAATTGCTCCAGAACTGAGTTTAGGCTATCTCGCCAATATGTCCTTCTCTCCCATAACCATAAGAATGTGAACTTGAATGTAGGAGAAGCAAGAGAAATGTTAGGAGACACAAGGAAGGAACACAAGAATGAAACCAGAACAAATACAGCAGGTCAAACTTTCTGTGACTTTCATTTATGTTCTCTAGGAAAATGGTGGATGAGAGCAGTCTATTCTGGAAAAAGCAAATCTTGATGGTTTGTAGGTTTGGAGACAGAGAGTCCTAAGCTTGGATTTGGCTCTAAAACTTGTGAGCTGTGTAGCTTTGGGCAAATTACAAAAGTTCTCTGGGCACTGATTTTCTCGTATATGAAATGAGAATAAGGATTTTGAACAAGAAGGTTTATATCAATTAGGGAGTACAGAGCATGTTTGTGAAGTATCTATATAGCTGAGAACTTAGCTTGGAATGAACTAATATTAAGTTGTAATTATTATAATATAATGTATCTACTTCTACTTTGAGGCTGGGATTTAGCTCAGTTGGTAGAGCCTTGCTCTGCAGTCTCTGAGGTCCCAAGTTTAATTCCCAGCACTGCAAAATGGGAGAAGGGTGTGGCAACCCACTCCCAAGGCAATCCCCAAACAGTCAGCCATTGAAAACCCTATGAGGGTCGCTATGAGTTGGACTCAACTCGACGGCACACAACAACAACAACCTCTACTTCAGCTACCATTCTTAATAAGAGTATTTTAAATGTGATGTTGAAATTATCTTTTTATATAGCCATCATTATCAGTGATTGATTTTCAACCCTAACTACACATTAGAATCAGAGAATTTAAAAATTTTTTTAAATTTAATAAAATTAAAAAACCCTGATACCTGAGCCCCACTCTAGACCACTCAAACCAGAAGCATTGGGATAGGGTGTCAGCACGGCATTAATGTTTCCTTGGGTGATTCTATTTTACATCTAGGTCTGAGAACCACTAGATTATCCCATTTATATTCACGAGAGCCCCCTGAGTGCAGAAAGCAAACTTACTCATGTATACATCCCCATTTCTAGCGTGATCTGGATGTCCAATAAATATTTCTGACCCTCACTCAAAAACAGAGAGAAAGTTGTCCAAATTCCCCAGACTTGTCTCATATGGGCTCATGCATTTCTCAGATGAGAGAGAGCATATTGTTATTCTCATGATGCAGATTTGAAAGTCAAGAGTGAAAAAAAGTCAAGTCCTTTTAGTTACTAGCCCACCTATTAGTCACATGACATTGATGACTGGTCTTTCTCTTGAAACACCAGTTGGGTGAGATCACAGAAATGGGCTAGCAGAATACTTCGGGAAATTCCATCAAGTTAAAAACAAAAGAAAACAGTGACTTCTTCAAGAGTTCCTTTGAGAGAAGGAAAAAGACACTGCCAAGGGAAGCAATGGACGAGGTCAGAGGGGCAGAGAGAGAAATCATGTGGTGAAGCTGAGTGAGCAAACACTTGGGACTATAATTATCCCTGGGTATCTGTTAAAGATTCTTTCTGGAGCCCTCTACAATTACCAAAATCAGTGGGTGCTAAAGGCTCTTTTATAAAATTGTGTAGTGTCTGCATATAGCCTTTGCATGATTCCTTATGTACTTTAAACCATCATTAGATTACTTACAACTGGGTCAGTATGCAACTTCACAATAAATGGAGAAATGATTGAGATTGTTCATGATTTTGCTTTTCTTAGTTCTATAATCAACACCTGTGGAAGCAGCAGTCAAGAAAATCAAAAGATGCATTGCTTTGGGAAGAGCTGTGGCAAAAGATCTCTTTAGAGTATTGAAAAGTAAAGATGTCACATTGAAGATGAAGGTGCACCTGACTTATGCCATGGTACTTTCAGTTGCATCATATGGTTGTGAAAGCTGGACATTGAACAAGGGAAACAGGAGAAGAATTGATGCTTTTGAATTATGGTGCTGGAGAAGATTATTGAATATACCATGGACTGCCAAAAGAACCAACAGATCCATCCTAGAAGAAGTGCAGCCAGAGTGCTTCTTGGAAGCAAGGATGGCTAGACTGCATCTTACGTATTTTGGACAGTTAGTCAGGAAGGACCAATCCCTGGAGAAGGACATCATGTTTGGGAGAGTGGCAAGTCAATGAAAAAAAGGAAAACTATCCTCTAGATGGATTGACAGTGTCTGCAACAATGGGCTTAAACATAAATAAGATCATGTGCCTGGCACAGAATTGGGGAGTGTTTCATTCTGCTGTACATAGGGTCACTGAGTAAGACTTGACTTGCTGGCACCTGACAACAATAATAATAACAACAGATTACTTATGATACCTAATGTGATGTAAATACTACGTAAGTAATTGTATAATATTTTTTAGGGAAGAGTGACAAGAAAAAGAAGTCTGTACATGTTCAGTACAAGGTAATATTTTTCCTGAATATTTGTGATCCATGGTTGGCTGACTCCATGGATATGGAACCCATAGATATGAAGAGAAGTTGTATTTCATGTTCAAACATGTGACTTGGGAGTTTAGAATGTATTGGTAACAGTCACAGGCATGGCCATTGTGGGACTGTCACCACTATTCCCAGGGATGGCAAACACACACTAAGTCTGCACCCTACTGGCTCTGTGATCTTGAGCATAATCATGTGACTTACTTGGGCTAAAAATATGTAAGCAGCAGGTACAAGTGCCACATCCTGGAGAAATTACCGAGAGACTATATACCCTGTTGTGATGAAACTGGCTGCTCTATCTATCTGGTCCTGGATAGAAGACCAAGCTGAGCAGAATTCTCAGCTGCTTCAGGATGATGTGTAGCAGAAGTGAGAAATAAACCTTTGTTGCTTGAAGTCATTGAGATTTCGGGGTTGTTTTTACAGCACAATCCTATCCATCCTAACATGTATATATGTATAACAAAGAGCTTCTAAGCCAACTACTCCTCTGTAAAGAGGGAGTGAACAAAGTTATGCACAGGATTGCTCACAACTTATTGTTTCTGAACTACTCTATCATTTCATATATGCATAAAATTGGTTATGTTTCAACA
Organism: Pedetes capensis; assembly: GCA_007922755.1. Lineage (NCBI taxonomy): Eukaryota > Metazoa > Chordata > Mammalia > Rodentia > Pedetidae > Pedetes > Pedetes capensis. The sequence continues at coordinate 12,061 of VMDO01018373.1, forward strand.
CCTCTCTAATCCTTAGTTTCCCTATTTGTAAAAATTATTGGATGGTGCATAGAAAATACATCTTCCGCATTAAGAGTTTAGCAGAATGCCTGGTGAATGATGATGCCCAATAAATGTTAGGCTATACAGTCCTGTTATTTGTGGAATAAACCAAACAATGGGAAAACAGACAGCAAAAATGTATGCTATATTTGCTAAATGAATTAATGAAGAAAGCCAGGATGAATAAGGGACAAAGAAATGCAAAACATCTACAAATTCTTTCAACATTGTGCTCACTTTTGAAAAGGTTTTATATCTTTTAAACTCCCACCTGGGAAATGAGGTATCATTTGGAGAATGAAAGAGTAGGAATAGTGAATAAAAAAATAAGAATAATAAGCTTATATTTTTAAAGACAGTACTGTCTAATGGATCTTGCTTATTTCCCTTTTGTTCAGCAAACTGTTGGCAGACAGTACATTTATATTTTAGTCCTTCCTCTGAAACAGGCTCTGTGTTTGGTCAGTCTTCCCCAGGACATGAATTGTCCCCCTTTGTGCAGTATATTCATGCTACACACTTGTTAGTCATGTAGGGGGCATCTTGGTAATCAAATCAGCTGCTGTAGCACTGCAGTGTTTATGTTCATGTAACCTTTATTATACGTAAAAATGGTTCCAAAGCTCAAAGCAGTGTTCCTGCTGGTGATTTGGGTATGCCAAAGAGAAGCCGTTAAGTCTTTCTTTCTCCTTCCCTTCCTCTCTCTCTCTCTCTCTCTCTCTCTCTCTCTCTCTCTCTCTCTTTCTTCTTTCTTCCTTTCTCTCTCTCTCTCTCTCTCTCTCTCTCTCTCTTTCTTTCTTTCTTTTGCAGTACTGGGGGTTGAACCCAAGGTCATGCACTTGTGTGATTTGCAAGTGCTGTACCTCTGAGCTGTCCTTTCAGCTCATTTTTTTTTCACTTTTTGAGACAGGGTCTCACTAAATTATGTACACCGCCTCTGGTCTCGAACTTGCAATCCTCCTGCCTCTGCCTCCCCAGTCACTGGGATTACAGGTGTGTGCCACCGCACCTGGCTTTAAAGTATTTCTTTTAAGTGAAAATGTGAAAGTTCCCATCTTAATAAGGAAAATATTTTAAGTATGGTGAGATTACTAAGATCTTTGATAAGAATAACTCTATCTGTGAAGTTGTGAAGAAGGAAAATTGAATTTGTGCTAATTTTGCTATTGTACCTTAAGCTGTAAAAGATATGGCCACAGTGTGTGCCAAGTGCTTAGATAAGATGGAAAACACATTAAATTATAAGATTATATATTATTGTGGTGTCGAGCACTCATTAGGGGTCTTGGCAAATAACCCCTGTGGATAAGAGGGGACTATTGTGTGCAGTTTTGAATTTGCGGGCATTTGACCTTAGGCACTGTGGGGTGCTGTGGGGTCAAAGGGTAAATGCAGGTGCAGTTGCGTTATGCCCTGCCACATGTCTTTCAATAGTAATTGTCCTTTTGTCTTCCTACAAGCAAGAAATAAGAGTATTTACTTTCTTACAGTCTGGGCTATTGAGATGGAAAGCTTTTGAGTTTTTTGTCAGTCTATTAAGTGAGAGGTAACTGTTCCTCAGTCATCTTTAGCATGCCTTCCAACCTGGGGGTCTTATTTTCTGGCACTGTATCTCACAGGGATTGGGGTTTAACTCAATTGGTAGAGTGCTGCTCTGCACTCTCTGAGGACTTGAGTTCAATCTCCACCACCACAAAACAGAAGAAGGATATGGCAATTCACTCCCAAAGTAATCCCGAAACAGCCAGTAAAAACCCTATAAGGGTTGCTGTGAGTCAGACAAGACTCAATGGCTCCTAACAACAGCAACATATCTGGCAGTGTTTCTCTGCTATTCATAGGGTTTTCAGTGGCTAATTATTTCAAGAGTGGGTTACTAATGTCCTTCACCCTAGTCTGTCTTAGTCTGGTAGCTAAGCTGAAACCTGTCCACCATGGGTGGCCCTGTTGGTATCTGTAATACTGGTGGCATAGCTTTCAGCATCACAGCAACACACAAACCCCCATGACACAACAAGCTGAAAGGCAGCATTGAAAGTGCTCACTTGTTTATGCCAAGAGATTTGGAAAGCAGCTTCTCACCAGTTGACTGGAAGAGATTCTTATTTATGCCTGTTCCCAAGAAAGAGGATCCAGTTGAATGTGGAAATTATTGAACAACATCATTAACATCTCGTACAAGTAAAATTTTGCCAAAGATCATTCAAAAGCTACTGCAGCAGAATATAGATAGGGAACTACCAGAAAATCAAGCTGCATTCTGAAGAAGATGTGGAACCAGGGACATCATTGTTGATGTCAGATGGATATTAGCCAAAAGCAGAGAATACCAAAAAGATGTCTACCTATGTTTTATTGACTATGCAAAGGCACTTGACTGTGTGGATCACAACAAATTATGGATAATATTGAGAAGAATGAGAATACCAGAGCATGTAATTTTACTCATAAGCAAACTGTATATGCACCAGGAGGCAGTTGTTCGAACGGAACAAGGAAACACCGCCTGCTTTTAAGTCAAGAAAGGTGTGCATCAGGGCTGTACTCTTTCACCATACCTCTTCAGTCTCTATACCGAGCAAGTAGTCTGAGAAGCTGGACTTTATGTAGAAGAATGTGGCATCAGGATTGGAGGAAGATAGATTCATTAACAACCTGCATTATGCAGATGACCCAATTTTCCTTGCTGAAAATGAAGAGAATTTGAAATATTTACTGATAAAGATCAAAGAACACAGCTTTAAATATGGATTGTGCCTCAGCATCAAGAAAACAAAAATCCTTACAACTGAGTCAGTAAGCAACTTCATGATAAACAAAAAGATTGAGGTTATCCAAGATTTTGCTTTACTTTGTTCTACAGTCAACACCCATTGAAACAAAGTCAAGAAATCAAAAGACACACACATTTGCAAAAGCTGTTGCAAAAGATCTCTTTAAAGTGTTGAAAAGTAAAGATGTCACACTGAAGACAATAATGTGCCTGACTCATGCCATGGTATTTTCAATTGTACCATATACTTGTGAAAGCTGGACATTGAATGAGATAGGAGAAAAATTGATGCTTTTGGATTATGGTACTGGAGACAAATATTGAATATACCATGGACTGCTCAAAGAACAAATAGATCCATTTTACAAGAAGTGAAACTAGAGTGGTCCTTGGAAGCAATGATGGCTGGACTGCATCTTACGTATTTTGGACATGTTGTCTGGAGGGACCAATCCCTGGAGACGGACATGATTATTGAGAGAGTGGCAAGTCAATAGAGAAAAGGAAGACCCTCAACTAGATGGACTGCCAGAGTGACTACAACAATGGGCTTAAACATCAAAGAGATCATGTACCTGGCACAGAGTCAGGCAGTATTTTGTTCTGTTATGTATAAGGTCATTATAAGTTGGACCCAACTCAGTGGCACTTAACAACAACAGTTAAGTGAGAAATGGTATCTCATGGTAGTTTTAATTTGCATTTCATATATAATAAGCATCTTTTCTTATGTTTAAGGGCCATTTGTTTCATGTGATTAAAAAAAGGCTTCTCTTTCTCCATTGTTTCCTGATATCATCTTAGATTAGGCTACTTGTACTTCCTACCTGGATTTCTAAAAGCACTTCTGGCTGGTGTATTTACTATAGCCCCTTTGTGTTTCAGTTACTCTAAACACATTAACCCAGCAGCCAGATTTACCATAAAATATCTTTTAAAAATCTCTCCCCTCTCATTTTATTTATTTATTTATTTATTTACTTACTTACTTATGGTGCTGGGAATCAAAAATAGAGCCTCATACATGCTGGGCAAGTGCTCTACCACTGAGCTGTACTCCCAGATCTCTCTCTCTCTCTCTCTCTCTCTCTCTCACTCTCTCTCTCTCTCTCCCTCCCTTCTTTAAAAAAGAACTTTGAATTATTCCCTTTTAACTACAGGATACTTTTAAACTTATTAGTTGAATTCAAGAGTTGGTGTTCAATCACCTCTCTAAACTTCTCTTTGCTTATTCCCTTAAATTTACTTATTACTTCTGCAAAATTGGTACATTCAGTGTCATAAAAAACATGGCAGAAAATTATCCCTCTAAGCCTTTTTTCTGCCATCATCCAAGCTGAAAGACCTTCCAGAGGGCATCTCCTGCCTCTTATTTTATCAATTCCTTGTAAACTCCAAGGCTAAACTCTGATCCTACCTTCTTGGAAACCTTCCTTGACTACTTCAGTGCACTGGGGTCCTTCCTTTTCTAAATTGTTTTTGTGCATTTTTGTCCCTTTATTTGACAATTTATATGACTGATTTTGTAATTACTGAAATTTTAAAATTTTTGCATGTTTTTCTCAGACTCTATTAATTTCTGTATGACCCCTTCTCCCCATTAATGCTTACCCAAACAAAAGCATACTCCTCTATTTTAATTGATAAGGTAAAGAAGTAAAGAAATCTTATGCAATTTTATTAAAATCCATCATTAAATCAAATGCTGATGTAAGTATGAGCCCCAAGTCATAGGTTATAATCAACTGTTATACCTCTTACTACATTCTCTAAATTAAAACAAAAAGGTGCCCCAAAATAGTAGGTATGATTACTCCATTTACTTTCCAATCTGTTAGTGAAGAAATATAATCAAAGGCACTTAGATTTATTTTTTTTTTAAATTTCATTCAAGATACTGACTAGAAAGGAAAAGAATTTGGCATCAAATCCTCTTGGAACAAAATGGTGCTATATAAAATTCTGTTTGTTTGCAGCCTGATGAAGAAGAGAAATCTAACCCCATAATAATAAAAGTACCCTTGTTCCATCCTGGAGTATCAAATTCAATATTTTCCTTCAGACAAAACAACTACTGTGTGGGTTCAGTTTTCTGTCTCCTTTCTGGAAATCTTTCCTTAGCTTGACAAATACCTAGCTTCACCTAGGAATTAGATGAGATACCCATCAATCTGGAATTTGAGTTTTTCTATATTAGCTGTACAACACAGATATTAACCTATGGGGCTCTAAATACCTGAAAAAGAATATGAAGCTCACAAAATAGCTTCAGTATTTTCAACAACTATTTATCACATTGTTGTTGTTGTTGTTAGGTGCCATCGAGTCGGTATCCAACTCATAGCGACCCTCATAGGGTTTTCAGTGGCTGACTGTTTCGGGATTGCCTTGAGAGTGGATTGCCAGGCCCTTCTCCCATTTTTGCGGTGCTGGGAATTGAACTCGGGACCTCAGAGACTGCAGCGCAGCGCTCTACCCACTGAGCTAAATCCCAGCCCCTATTTATCACATAGCATAGATAAAATGTTTCAGAGTGAGTGATTTTATTTTTTTTATAATTAGTCCAGAGATCCCTGGTCCAAAAAGTGGTCCAAAACGATCCCTGGTCGTTTTGTTTCACAAAAAGAATCACAGAAAAATCTGTGGTAAATTATTCATACCTTTTTAAGTTTATAGTCTTATTAAAATGATAAAAGTTAGTAAACCATATCCTTTTCAAATCTTTCTTATAGTTATAATATTCCATGAAAAAATCATTTATTTTTGTATTGTGTGATTTTTTTCTCTTCTTCTTGGACCATATACAAAATTTGATTAGAGAAAACATCAAATCTAAATCCCTGGTCTCCTGAGTGATGGATCTCTGTTTTGAGTTTAGTCAACTCTCAAACTCAGTCCAATAAACATTTATACAGAAGATCCTTTACTTAAAATGAGATTATATCCTGAAAGTCCATCCTAAGTTGAAAATATTATTAAACTGAAAATACAGTTAATATTCCTAACTGACCAAACATCATAGCTTAGCCTACCCAGCCCTTAAACATGCTCAGAACCTATACATGGGCAAATCTAACACAAAAAGTATTGATTATCTCATGTAATTTATTGAAATAAAAGATTATATCACAAAACATTGGAAATATAGTGCACCATACAGTAATGGTTTTTACCTTCATGATTGTGTGGCCAACTGGGAGCTGCAATTTGCTGCTGCTGCCTAACATCATGAGAAATTTGTTGTTGTTGTTAGGTGCTATGAAGTCGTGACCAACTCATAGCGACCCTCATAGGGTTTTCAATGGCTGATTGCTTTGGGATTGCCTCGGGAGTGGATTGCCATGTCCTTCTCCCATTTTTGCAGTGCTGGGAATCGAACTCGGGACCTCAGAGACTACAGAGCAGTGCTCTACCAACTGAGCTAAATCCCAGCCATGAGAGATTTAGATATCATATATTACTAGCCCAGGAAAAGAGCAAAATTCAAAATTCTAAGTTTAGTTTCTGCTCAGTGTGTATTGTTTTCACATCATAGTAAAGTCAACAAATTGTAAATCAAGTCATCATAAGTCAGGGATATTTGTATATTAATTGCATATTTATTATATCCTTGGCATGTTGTGAATTCTTGGGAGAACAGAGCATATGAGTCACAGAGCTTATTCTTAAGTCATGCAGTATTTAGGCAGAAAGGTGTATACATACCAAACATACCAGTCAGCTGTACAAAGAATTGTCATTAGTCTACAAGTAAAGGGAAACAAGAAAAGAAAGAATTCCTCTAGTGGAGAGATCAACAAAGAATTCAGAGATAAGGTCACAATTGAATTCAGTCAAGTCAGTCCAAGAATGCACAAGGCCCAAACACAGAGACATCATAAATTAAAAAAAACTTCCAAATTCAGGATGTGAAAATTAGTAACATTTAGAATACTTTTATCACCTTCTCCAGAGATCCCACTATAATTTGTATTTGTCTCTATACCTGCCTGCCAGATGGATTTATGTAATATCCCAGTGCAAATATGCCAGTCATGACAGAGAGGGTTTTCCAGTAAGATCTCAGGCCGTATCACCTTTGAATTCCCAGTGTCCAGGCACATGGTAGAAAGCAAAAGTTTCTTAACAGAGTGAATGGGCTGGATATTTCAATAGCACTTTGTAAAGTTAACCAAACTGTAATTTAACTCTTTTTGGTGTTCATTCTTTTGGATTTTTGAGTCCCCAGATGGCCATTATCTACATGGACCTCATTTTCCAGTGGCTTCACATTGGTCTCATCTTCAGCTAAGGAGAGGAACAATGGAGATCCCTAGGATACTACACTTGCTCCATAGACCACTTATGAAGTGGCAAATGGTGAGATTGTGCCTTACCCAATGCATTCCCTTCATTTTTTTTCCTTTGGTACTTGAGGGTTGAACCCAGGGCCTTATACATACTTTGCAAGCACTCTACCACTGGGCTGCACTCCCAGCCCATCTTTGTATTTTTCTTTCTTTCTTTCTTTCTTTTTTTTTTTCCAGTACTGGGGATGGAACCCAGGGCCTTGTCCGTGCTTGGTAGGTGCTGTACTGAGCCACAACCCAGCCCTCCATTTTTAAACTGCAACTTATTATCTAGCGATCATGGTTGTTTAGTTACTATTCCCACACTTATACTAAGATCCTAATTGACCCCGAGTGAGTTTATGGACATGTATTCCTTTTAAGGTGTTTTAAAGATATGATAGGAATGTCTTCTTTTGTCTATGTTTAATTTGCTGAATGGACTTCATACTGAAGAGAGTCAAGAGTGCCACAATCTCAACTTTAAGATCACTCTCTTCCTCCCTCTGTCTCTCCCTCTCTCTCTCTTTCTCACACACACACACACACACACACACACACACAAACACACATACACACACACACACACACACCATGAACCTCCATGATACACAAAGATGCTAGCATGGGCACCCCCCCACACACAAACACATACAGAGACACATAAATCTCCACAATGCACAAAAATTCTAGTATGGGTACATAATATACAATAACAAAGGTACAAAAGAAAACCACAGAAATCAGCTGGTGTATGAAACCTAAGGTAAAAATGAGTCTGAAATGGACAAAAAGTGAAATCAAGGTGGTCAAAACATTTATCATTGCTGCCTAAAAATCACCTATGGCTCCCTAAGAGACATTGGAATTTGCTTATATATATGTATGTGTGTGTTTGTGTATATATACATACATATGTATACAAAAATAGTAAAAAAAATAAGACATTCATGAGCAAATCACATATATGTTGCTTATATTTCTATTTTAGTACTTTTTTTTTTTTTGAGACAGGTCTCACTATGTGATCTAGACTGGCCTGGAACTCCCTATGTATCCCAGGCTGGCCTCAAACTTAAAATCCTCCTGTTTCAGCCATCCAAGTGCTGGGATTATAGTCATATGCCACAACACCAATCTTATTTTAGTACTTTTATTACTTATGTTGAAATTTACTTTTGCTTCTCAGTTAATTAGTATTTTACCTTTAAATCTCTCACTGTAAATGTTACCTCATTCTGAAGTGCCCATTGTTGTATTTCATTCCATCATAATATAAGGCTCATTTCATGGTGGAAAATAATGGAAGAATGGTATTCGAGTTTATAGAAATTTTATTTTGTAGTTACAGATATTATGGAAAATGTATCTTTTTCATTTAAGGCAAGGAGAGATGGTAATAGCCATCAGATAAATTATAATTCCTGGATAATATTTAAGAACGAAGGGAATCAATTGGGTAAGGCAATAAAAAGTATACTTCCCGATGACACAAACTGACCTCTTGCCACATCATAAGTGGTCTATGGAGCAAGGGTAATGGCCTTACGGGGCAGCTTGTTAGAAACACAAAATCTCAAGCCTGCCTTAAAGCAGAGAACCATAATCTACACTTTTGCAAATCATCCACATGACTTATGGATATATTAGTGTTTCAGAAGCACTACAGGACCTCACAGAAGCCCAGGAAGATATTTTCTGTATCTTGCCTAAACGTACATTAAAATACAATCTTGGAATTTGGTGGCTTCTTCATTTTAAATTTTCCATTCAATCCAATAGTGCTGTATGTTACAAATTGTCTCTATCACCTTCTGTATCAGAGAACTCGGAGTGTGAGAGGAAGAGAAAGGAAGAGCCAGTAACTTGAAGTAGAGTTATATATGCTTTTCATTGCATGGTGGAGAGTTCAGCTCTACTCTTACCACTGTGCATTTTCCTCTAAGGATTGTCTTAGGTCCCAAGAGTAGAGTCTGTTTTCTAAAAAGGAAAACTCACCACCTCGGTACCCATTAACTTTTGTATTTCACACATCAAGTGAACTAGGGTGCACAGGCATTTCTTTGCTTGAGTTTATTCCTTATTCAGCTTTCAAATGTGCCACCTTGAGAAACTAAGAAGCAGCTGAGTCTTGTGCATCTTAAGACATGGTTACTGAGAGTTATCTCCACCAACTAAAGGGAAATACATCACTGTCCTTTCTTAAACTTGACTTTCGTAAAGATATCAATATGTTGCCTCAAAAGCATCTTCTCACTGTGACCCTGTTGGATTGGAGTAAGCCTACGAAGTGGATGTTAATGGGACACTGATGATAACATCAATGACAATAGCCCTTGCTGAAGCAATCCCAAGATGAGGACATGTGAAAGGACATAGCTGTTTAAGCTCTTTAAGTATCAAATGGTCATAGTGCCCTTGCATCAGATCCTGCCTGATCTCAGAAGCTAAGCAGGGTCGGCCTGATTAGTCCTTGGATGGGAGACTGCCTAGGAATACCAGGTGCTGCAGGCTTGGGAGAAGGACTTGGCAATCCACTCCTGAAACAATCCTCATCGAAAACCCTATGAATAGCAAGCTGGGGAGTGTTTTGTTCTGTTGTACATAGGGTCACTATGAGTCAGACCTGACTCAATGGAACCTAAAACAACAACAGCAGCAAATACCAAAGGAAGGTGACATACCTTCACTGCATCCCAGACATCCTTCCTCACAAGGCATGCATTCTTCATAGTCTGAATCTTGGACTTCACCTATACAGAGAGAGAAGTGCAAAACATAACTCACCTCCAGTGAGTGAAGACATTAATTATGATGAAAATCTACTGGTGTACAGCATATTTTTAGGTAAATCATGGAGCAATTATGAAACCCAAAGCCATCCTGGAGGATATATTTACCATGAACTTTTAAAATCTATTAATTTAATATATTGGATCAGGTTGATTGGGTACAAATAGAACCAGTTGGACTATATGTCATTTCATATACATTAAGAAGAAATAGAAATGATACATCACTGCAATTCCAGTTACTTGGGAGGCTAAGGCAGGAGAATCACTGTAAACAGCCTATACAACCTAATGAGACCCTGTGTCAAAATAATTGAAATGGGAGCTAGAAGTGTGGCTCAGTGGTACAGCGCTTGCCTAGTATGCATGAGGCGCTGGTTTCAAACACCCAGCACTGAAAAAAAAAAAAAACTTGGAATTTTCTTCAGCACTAGACTAGGAATAATCCTTATACAGAGCACATAAAATAGTCTGTGGCATTCTTTAGAAGAGAGTCAAAATTATCAGTGCAACTGGTTTATTTCTCTATTGCTATATAAGGCTGGGGTTTAGCTCAGTAGAGTTCTTGCTCCTTGCACTCTGAGGCCCTTGATTCAATCCCCAGCACTGCAAAAATGGAAGAAGAATATAGCAACCCACTCCTGAAACAATCCAGAAATAATTAGCCATTGAAAACCCTATGAATAGCAGAGAAGCACTGACACAGTGCTGGGCATGGCACAGCATTGGGGAGTGCTTTGTTCGGTTGCACACAGGGTTGCTATGAATTGGACTCTATTCAATGGCACCTACTACTACATATGAGAAATTCTGCAGTAATAATAACACATAGGGTTCACAGAGCAATTTGATATTTTCAAGTAGTTTTACCTGGCTGATTCTCACTGGCTTCTTACAGCAACTCTGTCTTGGTGCTATGCTTTCCCTTTGACAAACAAGACCCCTTGGCATGGAGAAATTACATTAGTTTTGCCCAGTCTCATATCTATTAATTGGGAAGGAGAAAACTCTTGGCCAAGGCTTTGGGATTCTGATTTTATTTTTTTCTCCACTATACAATATCCACAAACTTCCCTAGCATCAATTTCTATGGGATTGGCTACGTGGAGTAGACCTTGGATTTTGTCTGGGGAAAGCCAGGTAAAGAAGGTGTGGGCAAAGAGGGTGGGGCAGCTACTGCTCTTTCTATTTGACATATGTTGTTAGGTGCCATGGAGGTGGCGTCCGACTCATAGCGACCCTCTGTACAACAGGCGAAACGGTATTGTCAGTGCTTCTCTGCTACTCATAGGGTTTTCAATGGCTGATTTTTTTTTGGGAGTGAGTTTCCGGGTCCTTCTCCCAAGCCTATAGTACCTGGTGTTCCCAGGCAGTCTCCCATCCTAGTACTAACCAGGCCTGACCCTGCTTAGCTTCCTAGATCTGATGGGATCAGACGCCACAGTGGTACGGCAGCAAGCCACTTATATAGAATCATCCAAAGTCACCTCAAGAGCTGATACTGAAGTCAAGAAGGTAATTCAAGCCTCCAGGACACCCAGAGGGTACAGCCTCTTGCCCTACCTCCTGGTACTAGACAGAGACCCTAGAGCAGCCTCACCTAGTCCGCAGTCCAACTTCTGGCAGGTATGGTTGGTGGGTGCTGGGAAGTAGCCACTTGCACATCTTGTGCAGATGTGTGGACTATGGCATAACTCACAGTTGTCCAGGCAAGGCAGGCAGGAGTGACCCTCCACAAGGTAATGGCCAGCTGGGCAGCTCTCACGACACTCCCCCTGGTATAGGAAACGCTCTCTGCCGTGCTTGTCTGACCAGTTAGAGGGGCAATGGAAACAATGGAAGGAGAGAAAATGCACAAAGTCAGCCATGAAGCTAATATAACATAAGATATTTTATTTAAAAAAGAAACGACTGAGTGCTTTTGTTCTTAGGGGGCCAGGGGTATGAGACTGGATTTAATGAAAAGTGCAATATCCATTTCCTTGTCATTGTAAAGTTTTCCTTGCAGGGATGCATTCTCCAGTATTTTATATATTTGAGTGAACAGCGACTACTATCTGGGATGTCATCACAAAACCACAAACCATATTCTGTGAAGAACTACAGTTCAAAAATATGTTTAACTTTCCCAAGGGCTTCTTTTGATATCTTTGGAACCTCTCAGACTTGGAGGTTACAGAAATCCCGTAAGAATAAACACATGCTTAATGACAGACACACTTTATAAAAGTGCAGTCTTATACAGTGATTTGGAGTTGCTATCAAAGTCTCTTGCTTCCATTAACGGACTATGGCTGAACATGTACAAAGCTGCTAATTCCCATGATGGTAGCCCTCCTGATGTGCTAGACCAAGCACACCTCTGTGACTCCTTTACATGTGTTCCTGGGCATTCCTAACTTCTGTCAACTCTTGACTCTGTAAGGAAAGAATCGGTTAATACCCCCAGAATGACAGACTGTGGGAATTTGTTCCTGGAGGGAATAGAAAAAACCAACCAGTTATAAAACAGCCCAGTTACAAAGGATTATAACCAGCTACAAATATACAGAATGACAGATGAATATTGTAGATGCATGTTGAGGTCTCCTCCTCCTGGCCTCCTGGAGTTTTTGTGCTGAGTGTGCTTAGGCTATCTGTCTCCCCTGAATCACATTTCCCATATGTCTCCACCTTTGAAAAGCAGATGATCTGTGTTACCCAGAATAACCAGGGTCTAATGTTCACTCATCATGTAATCCACATAGAGGTCTAAAACCATTGACCTTCAAGATGCAAGGCTGCTGAATTTGTGGATAAAGATAGCACTAACCCCCTATTGCAAATGCAAAAACTAAAAGTCAGTATAATGTTAGACCGAGAGACATGAAATTGCTGATATTTGACTATTTTTCACCTACAGTTGTGGTACTTTCAAATGGTTTGCCCTAATATTTCTTATTTAACCAAAGCCCTAGTTTAAATGCAATTTCAAAAACACATTATTGGTCCATGGGCTCTCTCTTTTCTAATTGTAATTTAATACCTGCTGGTTCCTGTGGGACCAAGAAAATAAAGGGAATTCCACAGAAGTGGTAGAAAAAAGTACTAACTGTTTTCAAGTTAGACATAAAAGATTATTATCCTCTAAGGGAAGGAGAGTGTTTCAGAGCATGTAATCTGCATTTGGTGGTGATATACCTATAGACCAATGTCATAGAGTGTAAAACTCTAATCTGGTAGAACTGGGATCTGAGGAGACCACAAGACTTTCCAGTTATTTTTCTCAGCTTCTTCATGAAACCCTAACAAACCTCATTGTCACCGGGACTCCTTCACAAATGATGCTGCTCTTCAGAGCATCACAACTTCTCAGATGTCTTGGGAAGACTTGAGGCACAGCATGGAGGAAGGCTCCCTCTCCTCTATCCAGCAGTTACTCTACCTCCCCTCCACCATCACAAGATCTCCACTCTGGATCCAGAGGCTTGGGGTGGGGCAGGGGGAAGCCTGGCAGCCCTGGCAGCCCATCACAGAAACAATCCTGAGGCAATCAGCCACTGAAAACTCTATGAATAGTAGAGAAGCACTGACACAGTGTGGGGCATAGCACAGTGTCATGGAGTGTTCTGTTCTGTTGTACATAGAATCACTATAAGTTGAACACTTTTGATGGCAACTAACAACAACAACAATGTATTTGTTGAATGATTGAATGAATGAATGACAGCATGGATTCCTATTTGACAGTCTTCAATTTCCTCCATATATCAAACTGGATCAACAACCATAAAATAAAATTAACAACAATGGGCTCAGATATCAAAGGAAATGTTCTTCAATTCATTTTTTATTGTTTGGACATGGGTTTTTGCTTTGAACCTCTTTGGGGCTGTAGTTTGAGTTTAAAGGACAAAGATTTGAAGGATTTCCATTTTTAAAATACATAGACTCTGCAAATAGAGGTCACTTAGATGCTCTGACTCTGATCATTTTCCCTATAGTTTTGCTCCAGGATTATGCCAAGATTTCATCATATTTCTTACAGCTTGCATAGTATGTCTGCTCCCTCATAGGTGGTAATTTGGAAAGCCCAGAGATTTAAATATAATCTATAGCTTTTAGCTACTTGTCCAAGGTCTCCAAATTTAGATTACTATTATAGAATTTAGGAGAAGCTGGCTCCAGTAGTAGAAGAGCTGACATCTTTGCTAGGCACCAAAACCTCTCATGAGACGATGTGAGAGAATAGTGAAAATGCAAGGAACTGAAAGAGGTTCAGATTCATTTTCAGATATTATGAAGAGTGCTACCAGAAAATTTCACATACACAATTTTGTGAGGGGAAAAGATGACAAGTGTGGAGACATTTAAGTCTGCAGGAAGAAAGAACAGTTGAGAGGTGAAGGTAGGAGAAAAAATACTATAGGAGACTGAAGGACTCTGAAAATAAACTTTATGTCACTTAAGATCAACATTTTGCTCACTGTAGCTATTGTATGATTGGTTGAATTTAGCTTTGGGCCTAGTTTGGTAGAAGATAAACTGGAAGAGGCTTTATAGTGAACTAACTTTCTTTCTTTCTTTCTTTCTTTCTTTCTTTCTTTCTTTCTTTCTTTCATTCTGTACTGGGGCTCTGAATCCAGGGCCTTGGGCATACTTTGCAACAATCCACCACTAAGCTGAATCTCCAGCTTTTTATTTTTTTGTTTTAATTTTTTTTTTTTTTTTTTTTACTTTTTAAACTTGGGACAGGATGTCTCTAAGTTCTGCAGGGTGCCTCTGGCCTCAAACATATGATCCTCCAGCCTCTACCTCCTGAGTTGAAGGGATTTCAGGCACACACAGCCACAGCTAGTTTACAGAGACTTTTCATCAATATGACTAGACATCTGCATTTCTAGCAGGATTCACACTTCATCCGTAATGAAGTTACAATTCAACAAGGGAGTAAAATCCCTATAATCTGGTGGGAGAAGCTTATGTGGGTAGAGGGGACCCACCAGTCAGACAATTTTCAGCCTTTCATTACAGTTTCTTTTTATGGATATGGTGGGACACCAAGCTCTTACTATACTGAGAACCTGCTCAGTGAGGGTTTGCTAAACATTACCCTCTCTAAGAAGTCTCCCCTACTCACCAGAGCTGGACATGATGTTTCATCTATGATCTGTGCCAGAGTTTCTTCACTCAGTCTGATATCTGATATTTTCTTGTGTCGTACATGAGACCAAACCTCCTTATTGTCAATTTTTTTGTCACTGTGACAAAAACACTGT
This sequence comes from Pedetes capensis, assembly GCA_007922755.1. Classification (NCBI taxonomy): domain Eukaryota; kingdom Metazoa; phylum Chordata; class Mammalia; order Rodentia; family Pedetidae; genus Pedetes; species Pedetes capensis. The sequence continues at coordinate 27,254 of VMDO01018373.1, forward strand.
GACCTGACAGAAACAACTTTAGGGGAGGAAAGATTTGTTTTCGGCTTATGGTTTCAGAGGGATCAGTCCATTATGGAGGAATAGAGCAGACCACTTCATTGTGGCCAGACAGCAGAGAGAGAGAGAGAGAGAGAGAGAGAGAGAGAGAGAGCGAGCGAGCACACGCCTATACCACTGGGCTCTCTCCTTGGCTTCTTTTATTCCATCTGGGACCCCCGTCTAGGAGATGGTGCCATCCACCTTCTAGGTGGGTTTTCATAGCTTAGTTAATCTTTGTTGGAAATGCCCTCAGACACACCCAGAGGTGTGCATGACTAATCTTAAAAACTACTTAATTCAATCAAGTTAACAATCAAGGTTAACCATTACAAGTATCATCCTAACATTTATTGTATTTTCCATGGAACTCAATATATAATAACCTATACACAGGAGGGACCCAATAACTGTTTAAAATAGCAAATCAAACCAGTCTTTCAAATAGAAAATATGGACATGTAGATTGATACAAATAGCTATAAGAAGATGCTTAGATTTCACATTTGTTTAGTATCTAAACTTCTCTCTAATTTGGTGCTGTGTAGTGGAGATTAGAGTGTATTAGACGTGAAAGTGATTTTAGATGACAACATAGGCTCTCTTTTTTTAAAATAAAAGGAACCTTAAAGAAGTGATAATTTTAGTGTTTTCTAGTTATTTAGTAACAAAGCTGGGACAAGAACTGAAGTTTTCTGATTGCTGGTCTTGACATTCTTTCTACTGAACCATTCATTCACCAAGCTATTTATTATGCACCTTCTTATATGCCAATTCCTGTGCTCATGTTCAAACTGTAGGTGAAAACACAATAGAAACCATTCACTGCTGTTATGGGGCATAGAGTCTTATGGACAAGACAAATATCAAATGCGATGAGGCTTGTGAATGAGGAAATGCAGAGCTCCAAGGGTGTTCATGTGAAAAGATCCAACTTAGACCAGGAGAGAGACCTTCCCTGCAAAAATGAGGTTGAAACCAAGATGGGAACAAGTAGAAGTCAGCCAGGTAACATCTTAAGTCAGGTATTGAGGGTGGAGAATCTCAAATGATCAGAGGAGTAGCCAGATACAACAACAACTAATAATAACAACGATAATAATAGAAATAGATAATAGTTAATATCATTGAGTGCTTACTATCTGCATATCCCTGTTCTAAATGCTCTATCTATTTTGTCTCGTTTCATTTTGATAATAACTCTAAAAGAGATAATCATTACCACCACCTTACAGACAAGGAGGGAAAACAGAATGAGACAGTCTAGAGATAAAACATGACATAGATATACTTTGTTTGCATATGACACACAAAGCAATACCATTCATTTATACAAAGAAAAGTATTATCTTATGTGTTCCTGAAAATTCAAGATACTTTAATCAATATTTTCTTCATTTTCCTTGGTTTTATGGCAAGCAAGGATAAAGACAAATAATTCTGTTCCACCAGAAAAATGATACAAATATTCTGGTGGTGGTAACTGACAGCCTCAAGATTTGTGAGGCAATTGGGTATGGTGGTGACTGTGGAGAAACAGAGAGCAGCCTCTTTGGGGCTCCAGCCTTAAAGCACTTTGGTTAAGGCAGGCCTAGTGTTGCCAAATTTTCCAACTTTTCAACAGAAAAAAACAAATATCTATGGTTTTATTTGACATTTCATGAATTTTAAATTTGTCTCACGTTTAAGAAGTATTATGTAGAGTATTATGTAGGCCAAATTAAATATGAATCTGGCTCATATGAGCTCAAAATAAAGAACAAACATATGAGATGAGGCTGGAGAGGTGTCAAAGGCCAAACGGCTGAGAGCCTTTGAGACAATGAACTACAGTCCAGTGATGGCAGAGCACTTGGAGAGTTCAAACTGGGACACAAAAGGCCACATTTGTCATGAGTTGAACCAATTACCTTGCTCCTTCAGGGGTCTGAAGATGTCTCAATGGCATAGTTTAGCTCTGAGAAGACTTGACACAGCCTCTAATACATTATCTCTAAAAGACCAACTGGGCTTCCTTAATTCCCTGGCTTTTCATGTTTACCTCAACAAATCTTAGCTTTACTGTGTGCTTCATGCCTGACATATTTAATACCATTTCTTTCTCCTTCTTCAGGAAGACATCTCTGAGCTTCTTTCTCCTCTCCTCAAGGGCAATGAAATGAATCAGTGCCTACAATAACATGAACACAGTTTTCACGTCCTGGCAACAAGAAGAGACTTCTAGGTTGTTGTTTAATGAACATCTGCCCAACACTCATCCTCAACCACAGGATGGGGTTTCTGAGTCAAACCCAATCCTGGCTGATGGAAGAGCAGAGCTGAGGAAGAGTGAGCCAGCTGTGGGCTCCCTCACCTGCTCCACAGGAGGTGCAGTTGGAAGGCCCACTTCCTTGGCATTCTTGGCAGGTATGGTGGCACGGATGGCATCGGTTCTTTAGTTCAAATTTCCATGAAGGACAGTTCAAAATGCAGCGACCATTGTCCAAGACCCTAGAGGAAAAGAAGACTTAGGATTTATCAGAGTGACTTCCCAGAATGGCCTAAGAATCAGGACGTGTGGTATTCATGTTTCACTGTACAGATTTGGTTTTGTTGTTCCAGAAACGAGGGATGTCTGGGACTGATCATCTTAGAACATGTGAAACATTAGTCACGTACCCATCCTTGGCCCAAGATTTGGATCCAACAGCAGGCATGCCAGAATTTGGCTGGAGATCTGATCCTGCGTCTGGTTCTAAATAAGCTAACTGGTGCCCCCAGGGATTAAACTCACATTGAAGGTTCCAACCAAATCCAGCCAACAGTCTGATGGAGGTCTCTGAACTTCCAAGACTGTAAATGGGCCTCTGAATCCAGAGGGTTTAGAGCAAATATTCTTCCTTCAGTTATCAGCATGCTTATACTTGCCAAAGGTTCTTGAAGGGTAGAATGAAGCAATACTCTGAAGCTTAGGTGTTACTTATAAACTTGGCCTATTCATATTCCAAATAATCAATGGTTTCTAATTTTAAAAGTCATTTATGGAAAACATTTGTTGCTATACGGAGTACTGAAATTTACTTTCTGACCATGCCTATGGACACCTACAAAGGCATTGCAGGTAAGATAGTACATGGACTTCTAAAAGTTTTGGTTCTACATACATACAATATATACCATGATGTCTTTGCTAATATTTTCATGCTTTAGCTTTATTTTGCCTTGCAAAATAATCACAGCTGCAAATGGGATTAAGTCAATTGTATCCAAAAATTCTGTTGAGAAAAATACAAAATGTTGATCAAATAAATGTGGGAGTCAGACAGTTAATGTGAATAGATGAGGTGAGCTCCACCTCCAGAGTTTCTAATTTAGTAGGGCTTGAGGGAGGGGGACTGAGAGTTTGCATTTCTGACAAGTTCCCAGATGGTGCTAACCTTGCTGGTCCAGAAAGCACACTTTGTTTTTACATTTATGTATTTATTTATACATTTATTAGTTTTTATTTTCATTTTGGATTATTGTTGTTAGGTGCCATCGAGTCATGTCCAGTTCATAGTGACCCTTAAAAGAGTTTTCAATGGCTAATTGTTTCAGGACTCTTTCAGGAGTGGGCTGCCACATCCTTCTCCCATTTTTGTGGTGCTGGGGATCAAATCCAGAGCCTCACACAGCACAGAGCGGTGTTCTTCCAACTGAGCTACACCCCAGCCCTAGTTTTAGATTAATATATATTAATTGTACATATTAATGAGGTTCAGTGTGATTTTTCAACATGTACATAGCGGGTAGTGATCAAATCAGAGGAATATCTTTTCCCTTTTTTAATCTTTCCTTTAAGTTTGGAGCCTTTGAGCTCTTCTCTCCTAGATCTTCATAAAATACAGGTTATTATAAACTATAGTCATCCCCCTGTACTACAGAATACCAAAAATTATTCCTTCTGTCTTTCTTTTGGTGCCTGCTATCCAACCTTTCTCTATCCCAACTCCCTCCCCAACCTTCCTAGTCTTTAGTTATTACTATTCTATACTCAGATTGACTTGTTTTTTTTAACCCTCATAGAACACAGCCTTCCGTATGGATTGCACCTCAACATCAACAAAACAAAAATCCCTGCAACTGGGTCAGTACACAATTTTATGATAAATGGAGAAAAGATTGAGATGGTCCAAGATTTTGCTTTACTTGCTTCTATAATCAATGTCCACAGAAGCAGCAGTCAAGAAATCAAAAGATGCATTGCATTGGGAAAAGCTGCTGCAAAAGACTTCTTTAAAGTATTGAAAAGTAAAGATGTCACATTGAACATGAAGGTATGCCTGACTTATGCTGTAGTATTTTTAATTATAGTAATTTTAATCATATGCTAGTGAAAGTTGGATGTTGCATAAGGGAGACAGGAGCATTCTACCATGTTACCAAGGTGACTTAGCACCAAACAACAACAGCAACATATTTATATATCATAAACATGAATTTCCTCTTCCTTTCCCCATTATCCTTTTCTGTTGCCTTCTTCACCTTCTCTTTAGTCCCTTTTCTCCCCTAATAGGCTCCTTTCTAATTTCATGATCTGTATATTTAAATATTGAATATGTAGGGTCACTATGAGTCGGGACACCAACTTGATAACACCTAACACAACAAGAATGTCGAATATGTTTTCATATGATTGTTGTCAATTTGCACTTTTTCTTTTGAGAACTCTGTTCAGTTCATTTTCCCAATTTTTTGGCTGGATTTTTTTGGTTCTCTGTGCTCTTTATATATTCTAGATATTAATCCTCTATCGTATGTATACTTGTAAAGATTTTCTCCCATTCTGTAGTCTTTCTATTCACTCTGATAATTGTGTGCTTTGTTGTGCAAAAACTTTTTAATTTCATGCAATTCCTTCCTCCCTTCCTTCCTTCCTTCCTTCCTTTCTTCCTTTGAGGAAGCTATTTGGAAAGCTAAACCTATGACATTGATTATATACTTTATCATGTTCAATAAGCATACATTTATAGAATTTTTATTGTATGTTGGTCACTGTGGAGACTAAAGGGACAAATACACCACAGGCCCAAGTCATGAAGATATTACAGTCCTGAGGAAGAATTAGGACAAAGTGACCTTCGTGAAAAGCAGAGGAAATGTCCATTCTAGAGATGCAAAACACGTTCCAAATGGGGTAGCCTCATCATAGTGATCTGGAGATGGATGCTGCTTCCTGCCCATTTATCCAAGCACTGAGGAGGCCATTCATTCAAACACTCAGCAGCCAGCAAATATTTAGTGTGAAGATCAAGGGGTATTGACCAAAAATACAACAGATCTCCAACTCCCTTCATCAGAAATGCCTAGTGTATTAGCACTGTTACTCATCCCATTCCCGTACTACCCGGTAGGTACTTATTCCTAGAGCTATGGTAGGTACTGGAGATACCAAAGGGAGTATCTCAAGGTGCTTACATTCTAACGAAGAGATGCACTTGTAAGAAAATATCTTCAAGACTATGGGATCTTTGACAGAGATTTCTGTAGAGCAAAGGAGCATAAAAAGGGGAGGTTGGTTCTATTGGGAAGAGGTCAGAAATGCCTTCACAGACAGTTCACCCTTGCACTGACTTTAGCAATGAGTAGATATTTGGCCAGAAGATGGAAGTGATGGTTGAGGGATGGGTTGTAGAAAGAGAAGAGAGTCTAGGCATCAAAAGTGGCATAAAATGCACCATCTTCTATGATGAGAAAGCCCTTCCAGTGTACAGGGAACTGATTGGCACAGAGGGTCCTGAACAACATGGGAGAAGATGCTACAGAGGTGGGCTATGCCAGACCAAAGAGAATATTTGTGTCATGGGAAGGAGTTTGGTTTTGTTTCCTGCAGGGCCACAGGCTGCCACTAAGGTGGTTAGCGCCTGCTCTCTCTCCACCCTGTAACCCAGGACCCCCCTGTCTCAGGAGATACTGAGAGGCCACTTACCTGGAGATGGGGCAGCTGGTGCAGTCTTCCTGGGTGGGTCCCCAGCACTTGGCACATGAGGCATCACAGAACTGGCAGTGGCCATGCTTATCAATATATTCTCCTGGGAAGCAAAACCTAGTTGGTTACTTCATTTTCACAGGGCAAGTCTGCCTCAGTTGTCAGTCTGAGAACAGCCGGATCTCTCTGTGGCTGCCTGAGAGCAATGGAGGTGACCCAGAATGAAGAGTCTATGAATGGGTTCAGTTGTTTTTGTTAGGTGCCATCGAGTTGGTGTCCTACTTATAGCAGCCCCACGTGCAACCGACGGAACACTGTTGTCAATGCTTCTCTGCTATTCATAGAGTTTTCAATGGCAGATTGTGTTTTGGGAGTGGGATGCTGGATCCTTCTCCCAAGCCTATAGCACCTGGCATTCCCAACTAAGTACTAATCAGACCCGACCCTGCTTAGCTTCAGAGATCTGCCAGGATCAGATGCCACAAGGCTAGAGCTGCAGGATTCTTACATGTTGTTCTTGTTGTTGTTAGGTGTTGTCAAGTTGGTATCCAACTCATAGCAACCCTAGGTACAACAGGGGAAACACTATTATCAGTGGGTTGCCGGGTCCTTCTCCCAAGCCTACAGCACCTGGTGTTCCCAGGTGGTCTCCCATCCAAGTACTAACCAGGCCAGACCTTGCTTAGCTTCCAGGATCTGACAGAATCAGATGCCACAGTGGTACAGCTGCAGGCAAATGGCTTCAGTAGCTGCTCTTAAATTCTGACCCTATAATAACAACTGTTCCTTTTCCAGGGGACCCAGGAGTTTGAACCTTAAAAAGTTAACAGGCAACGACATGATCTTGGATTTTGTCAACATTTGTCAGAGAATTTATAAGTAAGGGAGTTTCCCACCAGACTGAACTGTTACTGATTTTTCTATTAAAAGCAAGTGCCTAAGGCCTAAAGAGGCCCTAACGATGGTCATGTAATCACCAGAATCCATCCACCTCCTGTCTTCCTTGCCAGAGGTGAAGGGATTGTGGATACTGGTCAAGAATGGGAGTGGAATCTTGGCTGACATTTGCCAGATATGAGATACATCTTATTCTGAAAGAGTAACAGTGAAGAGATGGCCAGCAAATTCTTCCTTCAACTGGAAAGTTAATCTTTCCCAAAGAAAAACACATATGAGTCCTTGCCACAGAAGTAAGACTAGCCTCACAAGTTTCTTTTGAACATTTAGGAAATTATTGCCATGACAATAGTGGTAGAGAGAGGCCAAGCTCATTGAGGGAAGGCATCAAAGACAGGCCTCCATTCCTAGAATTCAACCATCCTATTGCTCCACATTCCTCTTCTTTTGCCATTGTTTAGGGGAAAAAAGCAACAGACTTCAGCCAAATCCAGGCAGCCAGGCTTTGGGGTTTTTTTTCATCTAGACACAGAGCATGCTCAGGATAAAGCATAGTTTCTGATTTTGGCAAAGTTATGCCCTTCCCTTGACCCCAAAGCACCCCCAACTTTGACAGCCCTCTACGCATCTGAACGCTGTTGATCTGAGATCCAGCTGGTGTAGTGAGGTAGGACGACGCACCCATGGCTTAATCAAGCTGTCTCACTAATATTTGAAGATTTACTGCCTGCTTTGTTGGAGTTGTAGTGAGAAAAGTCCCTGGGAGTATAGCTGACTGGTGAGGCATGGAGAGAAATCATCCCCCTGCCTTTTACTGAACTGGTACAGCTAGGAAAGGTAAGCTGTACCTACATAAATCTTCCATTTGCTAGAACTAAAACCACAAAGACAGAAATGAAGAGATCACTACAGTGTGCCCTTACATAGCAGAAAAAAGCCTTTCATGTAAAGATACTCTATTAGTTTTGCTAACTAAGGGGGAAAGGATGTGTTGAGAATCACATAACATTTAATAGCAGCATACCCTACATGCCCTGAACTCAGATCTCAGTCTCCTCATTGTTATGAAGGGACAATGTGAACCAGGAATCAGATGGGATTTTAGGATGGGACTATTGATTTTTAGCTTGGGAGTGGAGACCTGGGCCACAGCGTGAGCACCCATCATGGACAGAGAAGCAGATACGTGGATTGGCTCCTGCCCAAGGTGCCTGCCCAGCCAAATGGCCAAGTGGAGACTGAAATCCAGCCTGTGTTTGTCTCATCATGCCATAGTCTCTGGGGTTAGCTGCCTCTGCCTCTATAGGTGGTGCCTTTTACTAACTCATTGAATGGACTTATTCAATGAGTTAGTAAACTCATTGAAGGTATTGAATGGACTTGTTGCCTTATTTGTAATCAGCAGACCCAAGGCAGAAAAAGCTGGTACTTCTGTCTAGGAGGAGTCATGATTTCAAGTTGAGACTCTCACTTAATCACATATATGTAGTCTTCTTTTATTTGCTCAGGCTCCCTTACTCCATCTCTTAGTTATTGCCCTTGCCATATTCATTTTCATTGCTGTCCTTGGAGATACAACCAATTGAGTGGTGTGATCAGTGGTCTGGGCACCAGAAAAATTAAGAGCAGAGAATCCAGGGCATACCTGGTGGGAAGAAGCAGTTCTTTCCACAGAGGCCAACACATATAGATTACAGATTCATATGACACTTGTGTGTCTTTCAAAAGATATATTGTGAGTGGAACAGGAAAAGAAGAACATTACAGAGACTTTAAACCCCCTCCATAAAAGAGACCTGGGCTCATAGAGAGCACAGTTTCTGCACTTGTTCACCCTGTGGATGTTTTTTGAACATCTACCCATAGGCCAGATACCAGATAAGATTTAGAAATAAGCAAATTTAAAAGGCTCTGCTCTTGGGTTTCCAAAGATTTTTGAGAAGAATGATTTCTAAGGAAAGAGCCAGAATGCTGTCCAAGAGCCTTCTACTTAGATAGTCTAAAGACTCAGACTGAAGGGCCAGGGCACACATGGAACTCTGCTGTATCTTTGTAGATTCTTTGTCTTGGCATATTTTCTGCAGGAACCAACACAGTGGTTGTTTCTTCAGCTACCCACCATGTAGCTGATCTAAGTCTGGGACAGGATTTTAAACATACAATACCTTGCTTTGCTAAATGAAAAGCTGCTTAGATTGTTCTGATAAGTGCATTGCTAGGTCAGGCAAGGCTTCTTAGGATATTACAGCAAAACCTTTACATTCTCTCTCGTTTGTCCCCTCATTGGCTTCCTGTAGGTGGCATTAATACCTTGGCTGTGTATTTTGTTGATCTGCTCAACTGTAATGGCCTCTATTCATACTCACAACATACCACCTTAGATATAATAACCACCAAACATTGCCCATCTTCAAGATTTCAAAATGCCCTCTAAACACAACATTCTTATGCCCCACTATGATTCCACCTTACCCCAGATGGTTCCTTATAACTTCCCATTGCATTCTCAACTTGTGCTGGACCAAAACTTCCCAAGACCCATTTCTTCCACCCATTCTTGCTCAGAAGGAGACATCCCTCCTAATTTGCCAATAAGATATCTGAGTTCCTCCAGGTCTTTTTCCTCAATGTCAGAATCCCTCTCTTTGCCTTAACTGTTCTCTTATCTCCTGTCTCCAAGGAAGGTATATCTCTCCTCCTGCCTTGTCAACTCCAGGATGAATGGTATTCATCATCTTCCTCAAGATATTCCTCTCCAATTCCTCTGCCTTCAAACTCTGCTTCACATCTTTTTTTTTTTTTTTTTTTTTCACAAAATTTTCCCCTACTTTAAAACCTTCCTAGGACCTTCCTTTCCTGGTAGGTGATTCTTCAAACTTGTTTTTCCCTGTTGCTACTTGAGAGGAAAATGGAGAAAACTTTAGAACCTTGAAGCTTATGTAAAAGTGTCAGTGAAGGATGGCTAACCATGGTTCATCCTTCTTCAGTCTGCATGCCTCTTGAGTGTCGAGCAAGCTCTGACTTTAGAACAGACAACAACAGAGGGATCTGCCCCAATTCTCGCTTTTATGTACATGTCCAAGTAGTTACATAAACAACTGCCCCCAGCACTCACAGGCACAAGTTTTCCACTGCCCATTTGGAACTAAGGAAGTCAGATTCCAAAGTCATAGGGAAGTTGTGCTTTTTTTTTTTCTTTTCAGTTGTTGGAGCAGCAAATTCTTGTCATCTGTCTTCCTTGCACAATGAAGTTGAATGTTTATGACAGGCGTGATATACAAAATTCTTGGGGAAAAATCACTTTTAGCAGAGACTTCAGGAGCCAGTATTTTGTTCTCCACCTCATCCTACAAGCTCTTCTTTCTGGCATCTCCATCCATTATCATTATGCCCAAGTCATCTTTTTCTTGTGATCACAAATTTTCCATTCCCCTTTTAGTTCCTCTGTCATCCTATCCTATAGTGGTTCAAAGGACACTGAGGAAGTGCAGTCACATGGGGAGGAATGGTGCCATGAAAGTTGAAGAGCCAGCTTAAAAATGAACACTTATAAATTTAAAAAAAATGTAGAAGTAAGTTGTTTTCTCAGCTTGCTCCATCCCTTGGTAACATGGTAGAATGCTATCAATAAGTCTGGATTATAAATAAACTTTATGAGGTCATCCAGAGTAGATGAACATGCATTACAAAACACAATTGAGACAAAATAATATTTTTTTAGGTTTATATGGCCAAGAGAGTTTCATTTCTCCTGAAGAAATTCTATGCTGTCTTATACCTCATATTATTACTTATTGAGTGGAGCCACATTTATTCTAGAACTCATGAAAATAAATATATACCCTAGTAAGTTAATAATCATGTAAGTGGATGGATTATGATATGAGTTTAAAACAATTTTTTAACTAGGTGACTAGTAAGAGGGTAGGAGGAACATTTGATGAAAATTCAGCTGCTTGGTTTTTATCTGGTTATTTCACTAAGCAGCCTTTAATATTGAATTATCTGTAGACCTCTGTGTGAGACCTATTTATGTGCTTATCACATAGATGCCAGGAGTCACAGTGTGACTTTATTGAATAATTCTACAATCATAAGTGCTAATTAAATAATACTATCTCTTCACAGAGATGCCAATATGTAGCTTCCAACTTAAGATACCACTGGGTGAAGACAATTTTCATGAAAAATAGTCATACATTTATTACTTTCCACCAGCTACAATAAATGATCAGCAACACTTTGAACTAATTATATGCTAATGAAATAAGTCAGTTTTTAAAGCCTCGTTAAGCTGAAGTTTTATAGCAAGGCTCGAAATACGAGGCCATCAACTGAGACTGCAACATCTTGACTTTAAAGTCTATGTGATTATTCAGCCTTAGAAATGAAGGAGCTTCTTACCTATGCTAAACAAGCATGAGCCTTGAAGACCCTATGTTAAGAGATATGAGTTGATCACAAAAGGACAAATACTTTATGAGGTCTCTACAGTAGTAAAAGTCACTAGGATGAGGCAGAATGGTGGCTTTCAGGGACTAGAGGAAGGGGGACAGTGGGGACTTATTGCTTTATAGGTGCAGAGGTTCAGTGTGGAAAGATGAAAATGCTTTGGAGATGGGTGGCAGTGATGGCTGCACAGCAATGTGAATACATTTAATACCATGGAACCGAAGTGAAAATGGTTAAAAGTTAAATTTTATATAATATATGTTTTGCCAAGGGCTGAGGTTTAGCTCAGTTGGTAGAGTGCTGCTCTGCACTCTCTGGGGCCCTGGGTTTGATCTCCAGCATTGCAAAAAGTGGGAGAAGGACCTGGCAGCCTACTACCTAAAGAATCCCAAAACAATCAGCCATTGAAAACCCTATGAATAGCAGAGAAGCACTGACATAGTGCTGGGCATGGCACAGTGTTGTGGAGTGTTTTGTTCTGTTGTAGGTGTGGTCACTATGAGTCAGACTTGCCTTGATGGCACCTAACAACAACACTATTACCACATTTGAAAAAGTCTACCTATCTAGTGAGTTTGTTTCTTATCAGGTCAATATTTAATATTAAACCCCAAACTCAGGATTGTCTTACTTTAGGGGATGGACACAGGAGCATCAATCATCTTGGGGTGTCAAGTTTGTTGAACTGAGGCTTGGGAGGCCTCCTGTGATAATGGGGATAAGGGGATACATGGATAAAACTTGTCATATGGAGACATCTGGCAAGGGGGAAACAGTGGTTTTCCTTCCTCAGGTTCCATCACAGGTAGAATGAACATTAGGCATCTAGAAGGAGAGTCCTACCTACATACAGAGCCTGGAGAAGCCCAGGGGCGGGAGCACTGCTTCTCTGGCCCATTCTCTCACCAGCTTCCCCCTGCATCCCCACATGGGCTTTTCCACTGGACAAGAGTTGTCCTCCCTGGTCCAACTGGTTTATCATTTTCACCTGTACGGTGTGTGCAAATGCTCTCTATGCCACTCTGGAACCCCCAAAAGGTTGGCCCTTCACAAAAAGGATGGATAGTAAATGGTGGCTGCAATACACATGCAAATATTTAGTTTCCTTCAGCTTACATGGTGTTCAAGGAGCAGAATTAAGAGTTCACCTTTTAGTTTCTACCCTTGTTTGGACTCTGACCACAGTCAGGCTGTTAAAAGGATGTATCCAAAGTGAAGGCTTGGCCAATACATCTGAGTATAGTGGGGATATCTCAATCATACAAACTCCATATTACAAGTGCTGCATTATGTAATATGTAATCCAGCTCCTTTTGTGAATGAGAAACTGAGGCTCAGAAAGATTGAAATCTTTCTACGGGGGGCGGGGGGGGTAGGGTCCCCCCAGGCATTAGGGTGGGAAGAGGAAGACACGGTGTTCAGAGCTGGCCTTGGAAGCAGGAGGCCAGAGAAGGAAGGAGAATGCGGGGCAGCAGCTACGTAACCAGGAGAGGAGAGACAGGGCAGACGCTCTCAGCTCTGGTGTCATCCTCCAGCACCTGAGGCCAGACGGCCCCACAAAGCCCACAGTAAACCTCCCTGCACTGGCAGGACACCAGCAGGACATGGGAAGGGTCCTCCTCAGCCAGCTGCCAGCAGGGGACACAAGGATGGCGCATGCAGGAGGCTGGTCCAGGTCACATTCATTCATATTCATTCAACTAGGCAAGTGACAGGGTTGAGCTGTGCCCCAAGTGTGTCTGAGTCTGGGCTCATGCTCTTTCTACAGTATTTCTTTGCTATGGAGTGAGTTTCCCTTTCAGAGTTCCAAGTAGCTTTTCTGCTTATAAGAACAAAGCACTGAGTACATGTTTCACCTGAAATACTTGGTGAGATGACAGTAGCAAAGAGGAGTTCGTTGTGAAAATAAACAGACATTGATCAGGCATGTTACATACGCTGGACTTCCTCTGATTGAATATACTCTCCAAATTTGTTTTCTCTGATACAATGACCACCATTTATTAAAAGGCAATTTTACGTATCAAATAAACTGAATTTTACAAGCAGTTTGTTCTGCCCATTAGAAAACAATCTTCTAAGTGGAACTTAAAACGATTTTTTTAAATTAATAAAATGAATTGGTTAGGGCTCTAGACAGGGATTTTCTATACTGCTCAACTGCTGTTTAAAAACAAAATAAATTGGTGCCACAGAAATAGCTTGTTACTAGAATTATGGTAACTTCCTCTCTGATCCCCAATTTATATAAAAATCTAGTACATATGGAGAAACTTGCAAATCTTTTCCTTTATTAAGAGACTTTGGCACTGCCTGTCTGCTAGTGAAAAGGCGCTGTAAATCCTAGCATGTTGTTATTGTTGTTGTTAGATGCCGTTGAGTCATGTCCGACTCATAGCAACCCTCATAGGATTTTCAATGGCTGTTTTGGGATTGCCTCAGGAGTGGATTGCCACATCCTTCTCCCATTTTTGCCATGCTGGGAATCAAACTTGGGACCTCAGAGACTGCAGAGCAGTGCTCTACCAACTGAGCTAAATCCCAACCCCAAGTCCTAGCATGAGGATCCTAGAATTAAAAAGGCACAGAGGGACAAATATTACATTATCTCACTTATATGGGGAACATAAAAAAAATCAAACTCATAGAAGCAGAGTGGGATTTTAGTTATCAGGAACTGAAGGTGGGGAGGACAGAGAAGAAATCGCTTCAAGGGTACGAAGTCTCAATTAGGCAAAAGAAATAAGTTTTAAGAGCCCTATTGTACAACACAGTAACTGTAGTTCATAACTTTCTCTCTCTATATATATATCTATATATCTATATATATCTATATATATCTATATATCTGTATATCTAGAGATGTTGTTGTTGTTGCTGTTAGGTGCCCTCGAGTTGGTATCCGACTCATGGGGTTTTCAATGGCTGACTGTTTTGGGATTGCCTTGGGAGTGGATTGCCAGGTCCTTCTCCCATTTTTGCGGTGCTGGGAATCGAACTTGGGACCTCGGAGACTGCAGCGCAGCACCCTACCAACTGAGCTAAATCCCAGTCCATATCTAGAGATAGATGACAATATATAGACAGTAGATCTTAAGTGTGTTCACAACAAAAAAAAGTGAGATAATACATATACTAATTAGCTAAATTTAGCCACTCTACAATGTATGCATATCTCAAAGCATCATGCTGTACACACTTAATATATTTTATGTATTCATATAGTTTTGTTTGTCAGTTAAAGAAAAAAAGGCACCAAGTGTTGGTTGTAAGACCAGACCAATGGGATAAAAAGGCACGAGTGTGATTATTATCTGAAATTAAAATAAATTTACAAACCCTGTCATTCAGCCTGTGGATGAGGAAAAACATGGAAATGTTCTTGCAGGTAGAGTTTGGTAGATGGAAACCTGTTTATTGCCCAAGTTGGGTATGTAAAATTTCTTGACAGTCTGTGAAGTGTGCCCTCTTTGCATTCCTGTAAGTGAACTGAGGATTCTTACAGGTTTTACTAGTATTCTCAATCTCTGGACTCATTAGAGTGAAGATTGTATCCCCAAGTATTTGTTCTATTTGTGGCTGCAGAGAGATGCTCTCCTGGGGGAAAGAAACAGTATGCGTTGCATTCATTGTTGTTGTTGTTGTTAGGTGCCGTCGAGTCGGTATCCGACTCATAGCGACCCTCTGTACAACAGGGGAAACACTATTGTCAGTGCTTCTCTGCTGTTCATAGGGTTTTCAATGGCAGATTGATTTTTGGGAGGGGGTTGCCCGGTCCTTCTCCCAAGCCTACAGCTTCTGGTGTTCCCAGGCGGTCTCCCATCCAGGTACTAACCAGGCCCGACCCTGCTTAGCTTCCGAGATCTGAC
>VMDO01018374.1:0-42362 GCA_007922755.1 Pedetes capensis
GTGCTGGTGGTGGTGAGGGTGATGGTGGTGATGGTGGTAATGTTGGTGATGGTGGTGATGGTGGGAGTGATGATGGTGGTGATGGTGATAATGATGATGGTGATGGTGGTATTGGTGATTGTTGTGGAGATGGTGGTGGTGGTGATGGAGATGGTGATGTGATTTTGGTGATTGTGGTGATAGTGATGATGGTAATGGTGATGATGGTGGTGTTGGTGTTGGTGGTGATGGTGGTGATGGAGGTGATGGTTGTGGAGATGGTTGTGGTGGTAATGGAGATGGTGATGATGGTGGTGGTGATTGAGATGGTGATGACAGTGGGGGTGGTGGTGATTGTGGTGATGACGATGATGATGTTGGTGGTGGTGGTGGTCATTGTGGTGATGATGATGGTGATGGTGGTGGTGGTGGTGGTGGTGGTGACGATGGTGATGGTTGTGGAGATGGTGGTGCTGGTAATAGAGATGGTAATGGTGGTGGTGGTGATAGTGATGATGGTGATGGTGATGGCGGTAATGACAGTTTCCTTCTTTTTGAATTTTGAGCAGCTAGCAGTCAACATTCAGAGTGTGGTTACTGGAGCCTGCTAACCTGGGTTCAAATCCTGACCATAACATTACCCAGCTGTGTTACTGTGGCCACTAATTTAACCTCTCTGTGGTTCAGTTTTCCTCTCTAGACAACAGCTGAAGAATGATGTCAGTATGTTATTGAGAGGCTTAAAGGAACCTGCTCAGTGCTTAGTCCTGGGCCTGGCAAACTGTAAACACTTCATATCGCATTTGCTACCATGATCATCACATTATCCATCCAAAGATGAACTTTTTTTTTCACATTTTAACATCTCTGATTTGGGATGGCTCTTGCCGTTGACAGATTCTCAGTCTTCTGCCTAAGTCTGAAGGCTGCAATTTCTCTTTCACAATGGCACATAAAAGAAAGGGCGTTTACAAGCCTCTGTACCTTAGGCTTAGATATTGCTTTTATAACCTCATGTTGTTGTTGTTAGGTGCTGTTGAGTTGCTGTCCGACTCATAGCAACCCTATGTACTACAGACAAACACTATTTTCAGTGCTTCTCTGCTATTCATAGGGTTTTCAATGGCTGATTGTTTTTTGGGAGTGGGTTGCTGGGTCCTTCTCCCAAGCCTACAGCACCTGGTTTTCCCAGGCGGTCTCCCATCCAAGCACTGACTAGGCCCGACCCTGCTTAGCTTCCCAGATCTGACGGGATCGGATACCACAATGTTATGGCTGCAGGGTACAACCTCATATCAGCATTTTTACGAGCTCATTTATTCTCATAATAACCCCTCAAAATAGGCGCTAGTATTGTTCCCTATTTACCAATGGTTGATCCTTTGCTTTTTTTCAAAGGAAGCTCAGGGAGGGGAAGTGACTCATGCAATGTTATACAATGAGTAAATGACAGAGGTGGGATTTGAACCCAAGACCATCCGATTGGGCCTCTCCATGGCCCTAACACAGTGACCATCATCCCACCCCATCTCCCTAGTGCTTCAAGTGCCTCATTTCTATTTATCAATAGCATCCCCCTGTGGTCACCCACTCTTTTCACAACTTACTGGGCCTCAGAATAGCAAAATCAGTTCCCAAGGTGTTTGAGTAAGTGAGTGGCAGACACAGGCATTGAAACGTGGTCTCTTGAGCTCTCCTCACCCTGTCCCTTCCATGCCAAGCTGTGGGCTGCAGGGCGGGGATCTGGTGAGGTCCAGGGTGAGGTGAAGGAGGCTTCTCTCATTTTAGCTGCAAAATTTCAGGAGGCACTGAAAACTCAGTGATCGAGATACATAACATTGTAATGCATTTGTTTGTTTTGATATATATATTTTTGAGACAGAATCTCACTGTGTAGCCCAGGCTGGTCTGGAACTTGGTGTATAGACCAGGTCTGGCCTTGAACTCATGTTGATCCTCCTGTCTCAGCCTCCCAGAGGCTGAAGTTACAGGCATGCACCGCCACACCCAGTGTAATGCAAGAGTTTAAAAATGCAAAACAAGCTCCCCCAAATGCACAGGGAGCAAAATGTGAAAGTTAAAAATTAAGATGTTGTTGTTGTTGTTGTTAGGTGCTGTGGAGTCAGCATCCAACTCATAGGGTTTTCAGTGGCTGGCTGTTTCGGGATTGCCTTGGGAGTGGATTGCCAGGCCCTTCTCCCATTTTTGTGGTGCTGGGTGAACCCAGGACCTCAGAGACTGCAGCGCAGCGCTCTACCAATTGAGCTAATTCCCAGCACAAATTAAGATAGGTTTCTAAAAGGTCCAGGCTGGACACACAGGATTAGTTGTCCTTTCTCCAGGCTGTGTTTTATGGATCATGGATTTCTTTTTGCACTCATTATTTTAAAAGAATTGAGATGTAATTCATATGACATGAAAGGAACCATTTAACATTTCTTGGCTTTTCTATTTATATTCATATTTACACTTACTTGCATTTACACAATATTACATATTCCATGTAATCACATATTCTGTATAATTCACATTTATTATTTATATTAAATTTGTATCATATTATTACATATCACATGTTACATTTTGATTCCTATTACATTCTATGCCAGGGATGCCAAGGTGTATACCCCTTTTAAGAGATGTTATCTATGTATTGCTTTTGGCAGTTGAATTGAGTTACAGTAGCAGTGTGCAGTATGGCTTTCTGGATTACATTTCTGTGATCACATCAGAACAAGCATATGATGCAATCATAAAACAGCAAAATAAGCCGGGCGCGGTGGTGCACACCTGTAATCCCAGTGACTCGGGAGAAGGAGGCAGGAGGATTGCAAGTTCAAGACCAGAGGCAGTCTGTGTAATTTATCAAGACCCTGTCTCAGAAAATAAAAAACTTACAAAATGGGCTGGGGGTGTAGCTCAGTGGTCCAGGCCCTGGGTTCAACCCCTAGTACCACAAAAACAAAAAACAAAAAACAAAAAACAGCAAAATAGAAAGCTTTCTTCCCAAGATTTGTATATGTATTTTTGGTATACTCTATATTATATGTAATTTCATATTATATAATTGATACTTATTTATGTTGTACATTCACATAATTTTATTATATATTAATGGCATATTATTAATTTACCTCTCTATTACATATTTACAATGGTGTTATGTTATCTAGTCTATACAATTAATATTTATTATTTGCATTGCATCTGTGTACCACTACTATTGTTGTTAGGTGCTGTCGAGTTGGGTCTGACTCATAGCAACCCTCATAGGGTTTTCAATGGCTGATTGCTTCAGGAGTGGATTGCCAAGATCTTCTCCCATTTCTGCGATGCTGGGGGTCCAACCTGGGTCCTCAGAGAGTGAGGACCAGCATTCAACCAACTGAGTCAAACCCCAGCCTATATCACTATTACATACTATATATTATAATGCACATTATATTCCATTTATGTTATAATTTTTGCCTGCAGCCATGCCATTCTGGCATCTGATTCCATCAGATCTCAGAAGCTAAGCAGGGCCAGGCCTGGTTAGTGTTTGGATGGGTGACCATCTGGGAACATCAAGTGCTGTAGGTTTGGAAGAAGGACCCAGCAACCCACTCCCAAAAATCAATCAGCCATTAAAGACCCTATGAATTGCAGAGAAGCACTTATATAGTGCCAGGCATGGCACAGTGTCTGGGAGTGTTTCATTTGTTGTATGTAAGGTCATTATGAGTCGGATCCAACTCGACAGCACCTAACAGCATCAACAATATGTTATAATTTATACTGTTATATATGTTATACAAAATTTCATAATATATAATAGTTAACACTTATTATTTATATAGCATATTTATATTTATATCATATTATTCTGTATTAATTATATCATATATAATTTATATCACATTATACAATATAATTATATATACTATATTATGTTATATGTGTCTATATAAAATATAATTATATATTACATCTAATTATATCACATATTATATGCTACATATAATTACATATATAAGTACAAATAATTCATTTATTACACACAAAATATACCTGTGCATGTGTATTGCATTTATATCATAAGTATATTCATGTTTGCATTTATATTCAGTGTTATTTTGTACATTCACAATGGTGTGTGACCATCACTTCTGTCTAATTCCAAAACATTTTCACCAACCCCAAAGATACCTTAACCTCAGGATCAGTCACCCATCCCCTCTCCAGCCCCTGGCTCCCACGAATCTACTTCCTGGCTCTGAACGTTGTGGAAGCCTGTTCTGGACATTTCCCGTCAATGGAATCTCCCACCCTGCATCCTTCTGTGTCTGGCTTTGCTCATTGAGCCTGAGGTCCTCCAGCTCCTTCCATGTGGTAGCATTGTACCAGCTCTTCATCCCTTACTGTGGCTGATTTTTCATTTATCTTGATTTTTAAAAGAGTGCATTAAGTACAACTTCTAGTTATTATTAGTTATCTTGATGCCTGAGGATTTTTGGCACCCCTTAAATTTCGCACCGGAGGCTAATGCTTCCCTTGCCCTACCCTTCTTCCACTGTTGTGAGCACAGAGATGGACACCCTGCGGGCACTCAGTACAGTACCCATTCAAGCAATGGCAAATTCCAGAGACCTGGGGGCCAGACCCTCAGGACTGAGATGTGTTTCCCAGTTTGTGCACCAAACCTTAAGTGTGACTTACAGAAGTCTGACGGCTCTGGGCTCCCACCCTTTCCCTTACTTGTATGAGCCACTATTTTATTATTTTCTAAGACCAACATTTTGAGCTTCCATATATGAGTAAGAACATGCAGCATTTGTCTTTCTGTGTCTAGTTTTATTTCACTTAACATGAAGTCTTTCAGTTCTATCCATGTTGCTGCAAATGACAGACACCATTCTTTTTTAGGGCTAAATAATATTCTCTCTCTACACACACACACACACACACACACACACACACACACACATACACACACACACTGTTTTTTTACCCATTCATCTTACCCAAGGATCTTACCATGGTGGTTAAGGGCTCTTTCACTCATGCCATCACCTACTTAGACATTTATGGCAGTGGGGGGAGAAGCAGCCTCCATATGACAGTACGGTGGTCCAGGCATGGCGAAACACAGACCTCTCTCCATGGTGTATCTTGCAGGTACGCTGGCCCGATGGAGCGGGCAGGGGCAGAGAACATCCTCACCAACCGCTCGGATGGGACATACTTGGTGCGGCAGAGGGTGAAGGATGCAGCAGAATTTGCCATCAGCATTAAGTAATCCTCCCTCCCTGACCCTTGCCCCCTTTTGGCCTGGGCCCTGAAGGTTCCAGTTGTTACTTTGTAAAAGTGTACAGTACTGACAATTGCTTTTATTCAACTCCTGCTCAACTTTTGCCTCCATTTTTTTTCCCATTGACTGACAACTCATGATCAGGAGATATGAATCCTACAGAGGATCAAAAGCCTGTTGGCCTCCAGGGTGTAATGAAAAATGTGGTCAATGTTTAAACTACAAAAATAATGTGTGGGGGAATTAATGGCAATGTGTTTTTTATTGTAATTTTTTAAACTTAAACATTCCACTGTACTTTTTGATCACCTCTTGCATAATAGGTCATTGTAAGCTATACTTACTCCTTGGTGCTTTGGAGCACTGGAATTTATTTCTCCTGCCTAACTGGATTTTGGAATTCGCTGTACAACTTCTGTCTAACCCTTTCCCCTACTTGTCTCAGTCACTATTTTACTATCTTCTTTTTTAAGAACAAAATTTTTAGCTTCCATATATGAGTAAGAAATGCAGCATTTGTTTTTCTGTGTCTAGTTTTATTTCACTTAACATGAAGTCTTTCAGTTCCATCCATGTTGCTGAAAATGACAGATGGCATTCTTTTTCAGGGCTAAATAATATTATTATATATATTTTATATATATAACATATATATATAACATATATATATATATAACATATATATATATATATATATATATATATATATATATATATATATATATATATATACATACATACACACATATGGCACCTTGGTTGATTCCATGTCTTGGCTATTCTATATAGTTTTGCAATAAACATGGCCATGTAGGTGTCTCTTTTGATGTCTCATTGATATGATTTCATTTCCTTTGGGTTATATGCCCAGTAGTGGGATAGATGGATATTTTTAGTCATTTAAGAAACCTCAATATTGTTCCTCATAATGGATGTATTAATTTACGTGCTCTTCCTATTGTGATGTGATCTCTGTGCTTTTTTTTTAAACAGTCCTGGGGATCACACCCAGGGCCTCACTAATGATAGGCAAGTGCTCTACCACTGAGCTACATCCACAGCCCTGTGTTGTAATCTTAAGTAGGACTTTACCTATGGGAATCTTAAGCTGCCTGGGTCTCCAGAGACTGCATTTGCTTCACTAGGTATCACCAACAGATTCATTTATTTTTTAGGCTAATGTTTAGGTTAATTTTAAAAGATTCATATCTTGGCTTCCCAGACTACACAGGTGATTTAAATCCAACCCCCCCACCGACACAAGTGCTTGCCCAAGCATATGAATTCTCAAGAGATGACTTCTTTTCCACTTTGGGTCTAAAACAAGATACGCTTCTTACCATCCGCTTTATGTTAATAGGTGGAGTTTTTCTAGCCTATCCTTTTCCCTGAAGACACAGTTCTTTGGACCATCCAGTTTCATGGAGTCTGGGCAGATCTCAGGGCCAACTCTCCACCCCACCTGGGCCCCATAACTCATTTCACGTTTCCACATAAGCCATAAGCTTCTTTGTCATGATGCTCAGCAACCTGTTAGGGTAGCGTTGGCATCAGTTCATGCTTACTGCTCAGTTTCTAGTTTCATCTTTATTTTTGGCCTTAGAGGACTGCCTTTGCCTTTTTGAGAGCTTGGCAATTTTTCACCCCAGGATTTCTAGGGGATTTGTGGTAGGAGAGATTTTTGGTTGTCTGGGTGGTCCTGTTGCTAGGAGTAGATGTCTCTTCCACTGTCCTTTCTGGTCTGTGGTCCGTCATATTGGTATAGCAGTGGATGTCTCATCCAGTGTCCTTTCTGATCTGTGGTCTGCCATATTGGTAGTAGTGGATGTCTCTTCCGGTGTTCTTTCTGGTCTGTGGTGCGCCATATTTGGCAGAAGTGGATGTCTTCTTCCACATTTCCTTCTATTCTGTGGTTCACCATATTGACAGATACGGTTCTCTCCTTCCACATCCTTTATATTCTGTGGTCCTCCATATTGGTGGAAGTGGAATCTCTATCTATTGAAGATCACTATTTTTTTTACAAGGTTTTATTGGCTTCTTCACAAACTTTTGAGTCATGCAGGATGATTCCTTTTATATGAGAGGAAGAATTGATGGTTTAGAGCAGCAAAGGCCCCAGGAGATGGGTTCCTCAGGGACAGCCTCAGTCTTTGGGCTCCAAGGATTTTCCTTCCCTAAAAGAACCAAGATTTCTTCTTCCTTGGTTGAGGGTTGTGGCTTGGGCTGAGGCTTGGCAGGTGATGGTCCTGGTCCCCAGATTCAGGTCCTAATCTTCTGGTCCTCTCTCTCTCTCTTTCTGGCTATAGGTATAATGTCGAGGTCAAGCATATTAAAATCATGACATCAGAAGGACTGTACCGGATCACAGAGAAGAAGGCTTTCCGGGGGCTTGTGGTAAGGATGAATCTCCACCTGCCTCTCTATCCTCAGCCTCCAAGAATGTGTGCAGCCTCCCTGCACCTCCATCTTGGGATCCCTACTTTCTATATTCAGAGTGTCCCTTTCAATAGTGCCATGGAGCAATTGGCCTTGTTCTTTTAATGACCAACAATCAGAGGAAAAATAATATTAATAATAATAATGATGATGATGATGAATAATAGCAGTGAGCATTTACAGAATATTTATTAATACCAAAACATAGATAAGACTCAAGTTGATCCTCTCAACCTACCCTCTGATTTCCTACTTCATTGGTGTGTAAACTGAGGTTTAGACTTCATCTAGTGTCACCAAATAGTAGAGCCCATATTCTATCAGAATTCCAAGTTTAGTGCCACCTATCCTGCTGAGTGACCACTTTGCTGAGAATTCATTTTGAGTGGCTTTGCTTCTGTTTGGTGTCGTATAATTTTGGATCATCTTTTAGGCATTTTAAAGCCTATTGGTCAAAGCACATGGGTGTTGCCCATGGCCTCTGGCTCCTCGAGGGGCTGATGATCCTCTGAAAGAAAATCTAGAATTTCATATGTGCTTGCATTCTTTTGAAAGAGGGCATGCCACTAGATTTCACTTGGTCCTCAAAGGAATCCTTGACTCCCTCCGAGGTCAATTCAGTGTAAAAGACTCCTATCTGTGCCTGATCTTTTTCTCCCCCAAACTTTTAATTCTGAAACATTTCCCCCCACTTTTTATTTTTCAAAAATTTCAGAAAAGGCACTGGGATAGTGTAATGAATGTCTATGAACTTTTCATGTAGATTTTCTGTTTTTAATATTCTTCTTTTGTTTTTGAGTATTCTCTGTCTCTCTTACACATATGTATACACACCCACACCCACACACCCACCCACCCACACACATTCTGCACTATTTAAGAGTAAGTTGTAATCAGGATCCTTCACTCAGAATGACTTTGGCATGATTACCCAGGACATTCTTATACCTCACTACAATATCATTACTACACTTAGGAAGTTGAAACTAATGAAAAGGTATGTCTAATATATAGTTCATATTCCCAACTCTCCAGTTGCCCTAGTTATTTAAAATCTGTTTTCTCTCCAGAAATCTAATCAGACACCTTACATGTCACTCAGTTTTTATCTTCTTAGCTTTTAGTTTTCAATAGTTCCTCAGTTCGTTCGTTCGTTCGTTCTTTCTTTCTTTCTTTCTTTCTTTCTTTCTTTCTTTCTCTCCTTCTTCTTTTTTTTTGGTCTTTCATTCATGATCTTAACATTTCCTGAGCCTGGAACTCCAAAACACAGGGCATTTTGTTTTGTGGAACACAATTTAATTTTGGCTTGCTTGTTTCCTTAGTCTTAAAATGAGCCTCAACATTTGTAGAAGAAATATCTACAAGTGCAACAAATCTGGGACTTGAATTCAGATCTGAGGTCTTAATACAGAGGCTAGCTCTTAGCTACTATGCTTTGCTGTCTCCCCAGGAGTTGAATCCATGATTATCTCTTCCCCCCTGTAGGACCCTGGACATATAACTTGGCTTCTCTGTGACTCAGTTTCTCCATTTATAATACAAGGGAATTGTGATCATTAACCCCTTGAGATTATTAGAGGATCTTGATGATGTGTGGTATTCACACTGGCCGGCATAAAGTTGCTTAAGTAATGATTATTATTATTAATACTTGTAAAGGCAAGGCCCTTGGCACCTGTAGGAAGCCTTGAATTTGGTGAGATGATTATTTGATAAGTTTATCATGAAGTGAGTTAATTGGCTATTAGGAGGACTGGTCTCAGGCCACATGGTCTCTTCCCCATAATATGGCCCTGGGTGCCCACAAAAGGAGGGAGGTCCTCATCATGGAGAGTATTCAAGGAGTTATTTGCCGAGGAGTCCAGAAGGAGTGCCCTGGCTCTGCTCCTTTGTGGGCTGGCCAGCTAAGGATAGCATCTACCATTCTGTTCCTCTTCCAGGAGCTGGTGGAATTTTACCAGCAGAATTCCCTAAAGGATTGCTTCAAGTCACTGGACACCACCTTGCAGTTCCCCTACAAGGAGCCTGAGAGGAGAGCTATCAGCAAGCCACCAGGTAGGAGGTCTCAGGCTAAGGGCAGAGGGAAAGCTAGGGAGGGCATGGATTCCCCTTTCCATGGAGATGTGGAGGTTACATCTGTGTAAAAGACTCCTGTCTGTGCCTGCTCTCTTGAGGGGTTTGTATATTCCTTTGCTCACATGGAAGGCGTGGCAGGGATTACTTTTTTATTTGGGAAGATGAGGATACTAGGAACCAGAAGGGGACTCCACCTGTACCTTTCAAGCTTGTATTTTTGTATCAATATCAAAGATGAATTAGTACCCGTGCCCTTTTCCTCAATAAGACAAAGCTTTAAGTGCCTCTTCCTTTTCCTTTGCACATCTCACTCACCAGTTTTGTTGAAATTATCTGGAATTATTGGATACAGTTTATGATGCATTATAACAATTGAGACTTCCTCATTTAGGAGTCTTTTTTTTTTTTGTGGTGTTGGGGATCAAATCCAGGCCTTGCCCATGCTAGGCAAGTGTTTTACCTCTGAGCTACCCTCCCAATGACTTGGTTTTTTGAGTGAGAATCTCACTACGTAGCTCAGGCTGGCATCAAACTCAGCTGGTCTGGCTTCAATCTACCAAGTGCTGGGATTATAGACAAGTGCCACCATGTCTGGCAGGAGTCTCCTCCCTCCTCTTCCCTCCTCCTCCTCTTCCTGCTGCCGTTGTTCCTCCTCCTCCTCCTCTTCCTCCTCCTCTTCCTCCTCCTCTTCCTCCTCCTCCTCCCCCTCTTCTTCTTCTTTCCTCCTCTTCTTCTTCTTCTTCTTCTTCTTCTTCTTCTTCTTCTTCTTCTTCTTTTTCTTCTTTCTTCCTCACCCTCTCTCTTTCTCTCTCCCCCCTCCCTGTCTTTCTCTCTCGCAGTACTAGGAGGTTGAACTCAGGGCCTTATGTATACTTTGCAAGTGCTCTACCACTGAGCTGCACTCCCAGCCCTTGTTTACATTTTTTATCTTGAGACAGGGTCTCGCTAAATTACACCGGCTGCCTCTGGCCTGGAACTCACAACCCTCTTGCCTGCACTTTCTAAGTCACTAGGATTACTGGGATGTGCCACCATGCTTAGCCTAGGAGTCTGTTCTTAACAACTGCATTTAACATCATAAATTCAGCATCAAGAATTATTTAGACTCCATGTGTATTTTTTTATGTTTTTCTTTAATTAAAAAAATTTTGTTTTGGTTCATATTGCACTTTCCTGGAGTGCATTCTGAGGTATGTTTTTCAGAAAAGTAACATGAGTAGAATAGTTTCTGAATTTGCATATGTTCAGAACTTTTTAAGGGAGGGATTTAAAAATTATTATTGTTAAAATGTTGTGTTCTTGAAAAAACAGCATCAACACCAGTGCTTTGAGGCAAAAATTGTTCCTATATTGTTATCATCTGATCACATAAATGTTTCCATCCATCTCTTTGCATATTACCTGTCCTGGTATATTGAACACACATATATGTTTAATCTTAGAACTACTACAAATACATTTTTTATTTCATAGTTTTGCCTAATAGTACACTATGAAAAGTCTACTGGGATGTCTCTCCACCCGCTTTAGTTATCTTTCTTCCACTCTCTGTCTCTTTTGACCCTGGATTCTCCTTACAATAATTAAAATTAACAACCTAGAATGATTTGTTATACTTTTCTTGTTGTTTCTTTTCCTGTTAGTACAGTCATCCTTTGATATCTGTAGAGAATTGGTTCCAGGAACCTACATGGATATCAAAATCTAAAGATCCTCAAGTCTTTCATATAAAATGGCATAATATTTGCACAGAACCTACACAGACCCTCCTGCATACTTTAAACCATCTCCCGATGACTTATAATAGCTAATGAAATGTAAACACTATGTAAATACTTATTCTACTGTATTGTTTAGGGAATAATAATAAGAAAAAGGCTGCACATGTTCAGTTTGACTACATTTTTTTCCTCAAATTAAAAAAATATTTATTATTTGTTTGTTTGCCATGCTAGGGAGTTAAACATAGGGCCTCACACATACTTTGCAAGTGCTCTATCACTGAGGTGCACTTGCAGCCTGTTTTTAAAATTTTTTAATCTTGAGACAGAGACTCACTAAGTTACCCAGGCTACCCTGGCCTTGAACTTGTGATCCTCTTGCCTCTGCCTCCCTGGTAGCTGGGATTACAGGCATGCGCCACCGCACCTGGCTTTTCTCAAATATTTTTATCTCTTGTTGTTGTTAGGTGCTGTCAAGTCAGTATCTGACTCATAGCGACCCTCATAGGGTTTTCAGTGGCTGACTGTTTCAGGATTGCCTTGGGAGTGGATTGCCAGGTCCTTCTCCCATTTTTGCGGTGCTGGGAATTGAACTCAAGACCTCAGAGACTGCAGAGCAGCGCTCTACCAATTGAGCTAAATCCCAGCCCATTTTTATCTCTAGTAGGTTGAAACTGCAGATGCAGAAACTTCAGATACAGAGGGCTGACTGTATATAAAAAAAATCCCATTAAAATAATTTTAAAGATGATCTTCTCAGGGAGGTGGCCATACCTGTGATCTCAGTATTGGAGAGACTGAGGCAGGAGGATCGTGAGTTCAAGAACAGCCTGGGCTATATAGTCTCAGAAAAAAAGTTAAATTTCTTAAATGTGGATGCTGCTCGGGCTGGGAAGATGGTGGCTCTCATGATACTCTGCACAGGGGAGCATTGAGGAACCTTTCTTCTAGGAATTATACTCCTGACACCCCTTCTTTTTTCTCCTCTGCACCCCCACCGATGGTGGGTGGGTATCTGCCCCAGACCCTTATCCACTTCTTTTTCTCTCCACAGCTGGAAGCACCAAGTACTTTGGCACAGCCAAAGTCCGCTATGACTTCTGTGCCCGGGACCGATCAGAGCTGTCCCTGAAGGAGGGTGACATCATCAAGATCCTCAACAAAAAGGGGCAACAAGGCTGGTGGCGAGGGGAGATCTATGGACGGGTAAGGCAGGTGGGGATGGGTGGCCAGGCGAGGGTGCTGGGGTGACCTGGCCATGGTAGGTGACCTGGCTGTGGTGGGACCGCACTGGAATTGTGGCATGGAGGAGGTGGGGTGTGGCTCCCATGGAAGTCTGGGTGGAAGAGCAGAAGAGGCTCAGAGATTGAGTTGATTTATTCAACCTACATGTATTTGCTGAGCACCTACTACGTGCCAGGCCTTCTTCTAGGTGCTGAGGAGACAAAAATGAGCGTGGTACAATTCTCCAGGAGGGGGCGGAGCTGGACACTGTGGCCACACCTATGATTCCAGCACATGGGAGGCTGAGGCAGGAGGATCCTGAGTTGGAGGCCAGAGGCAGTCCGTGCAATTTAGCAAGACCCTGTCTCCAAATAAAAAATAGAATAGGGGCTGCTGTTGCAACTCAGTGGTAGAGCACTTGCCTAGCATGTGCCCTGGGCTCAACTCCTAGTACTGGAAAAGAACCCAAAATCCAGCAAGCAAACAAACAAAACATTAGAGGGTACATTTAGTGAAGAGCAGAGGACAAACAGTTTGAAAGAACCTTTCAGAGTCTTTAGGAATGTCTGGGATATACTGGATTCAACCATTCATCCATCCACAAATCATCCACCTTTCTACGCTCCACCACTCGCTATTTATCTGTCCATCCACGCACCCATCCTTCCATCCACCCATTCATCCATCCATTTTCCACCCATCCATGCACCTCTACCTTTGCATGCACGCATGCATTCTTCCATCTCTACCGGTGCATTCTTCCACCCACCCATGCATCTGCTAATCTATGCATTGATCCAACCATCCAACAAATATTTATTAAGTATCCGATGTGTTCCAGGAACTTGGGATTCAGTGGTGAGTGAGACAGACAGAAATCTCAGCCTTTATACAGCTCATGTTGTAGCTGGGAGGAGAAGACAAAATCCACTGTGTAAATAAGCAAAATATGTACTCAGTCGGATGGTGATAAGTGCTATGGAGAAAATGAAGCAGGAAAAGGGGATAAGGAGTGTTGTGATGGGCAGGGCTTGCAATGTAAAATAAATAGGCTGATTGGGAAGGTTTTACTGAGAAGCTGACATGTGAGTGGAGACGTTTAGAAGGTAGAGCAGGGGCTGATGGATAGCTGAGTGATAGAGCACTTAGGTAGCATACATGAGCCGTGGGTTCAATTCCCAGCACTACAAAGTGTTGCAAGCTGAAAAAAGGAAACTCATTAGAAGGTGGTGGTGGGAGCCATCCTTGGTACATTTGGGCGATGTATTTTTGCGGGCAGAAAGAACAGCAGGTGCAAAGGCCCTGAGGCAGGAGGGAGGGAGGTTGCCTGGTGTGCAGGAGAGCATGTGCTGAGGCTGCCCTGATGGATTCCTTTTCTCTTTCCAGGTTGGCTGGTTCCCTTCCAACTATGTGGAGGAAGATTATTCTGAATACTGCTGAGCTCTGGTGCACCGGCAGGCAGATGAGAAACTGCAGGCTCTGAGATGAGGATATCTGGCATCAGGGCCAGGGGCTGTGGCAGGCCAGGAAGTCTGGATGGACTGCAGGCCAGCGTCCAGCTGGCAGGGCTCTTGGGATGATGCCCTGCTATGGTTAATTTATGATGCAATGATTGCCTCTTGGATCCCCCCCTGAAAGGCGGGGCTTGAGGCAACTGCTTTTAATAAAATGATGAATGCAGGGATGGATGAATCAGGAGGACCTGGATGGGAGAAAGAGAGCATGGAGCGCTGTGCACAGACAAAATTCCACTCACACATCCCTCCCTCCCAGTGTGATTGCCTTTTGTTGCCATTTATGATATGACTTTTCTTTTCTTTTTTTATTCTTGTACTTGGAGCTGAACCTAGGGTGTTGTACATACTTTGCAAGCGCTCTGCCACTGAACTGCACCCCCAGCCCAGTTTTTAGTTATTATCTTAAGGCAGGGTCTTGCTAAGTTATACAGGCTGCCTCTGGTCTCGAACCTGCGATCCTCCTGCCTCAGCCTCCTGAGTTGCTGGGATGACAGGCGTGAGCCATCGCGTCTGACCTTATGATATGAAGGAGGGAAAGTGGAATTTCCATGTAGTGGGAGTGAGGGCTACACTCATGGAGTCAGGCCCACCCAAATGTACCATTCATTTGTTGTTCTATAATTGAACTTCATTACTAATGGAGCCTCCCCTCCCTGAATTCTGCTGAGCTGTAGCAACTTCTTTTCAGTCCACTCTTCTTCAGATCATGTTTAACTTTCAAGGACTTTGGATCTGGGGTGCTGGGGAGAGAGTTGGCTTTCTTCTGTCACCCTGCCATGTGCTGAGATACTGTTGTGAACGCTGTGGTCTCCTGACATCTTCACCTCCCTTAGCGTGTGTAGGGCACCTGGCTGTTTTTCTTTTCCTGCTGGGTGGCTATTGCCCTAATGTGGTTTTTAATCAAGATGCATTTCATTCTCTAAGGTGTCCTGGCTTGGATGATCCATTATGTAGTTACCATCCCCAGAGATAAACCCGAAGATCAGGGTTTAGGGAGTGCAGTGTGTATCTGGGAGGTGACCTCAAGAAGCAGCCAGAAAGGAGCGGAGAAGAAATAAGAAAGGGAAGGTGCCAACCCAGGGAACAGCATGAGCATCTGGGCTCACTCCTGCGGAGAGTCAGTGTAAACTTGACTTGGAGCTGGACAACCAGGGAGCTGGGGGAGAAACTGCTTGAAGGCTGATGCACGGAGGCAGAGCCTGCTCTAATAGCAGGGGGTTTGGAAACCATCAGTCTGCGTGGACACTGTAAGTGTTGGGGTGGAGTGGTTTGGAGAGGTATTGACAAGATCTGCTATTGTTTTTAGGTGACATTCAGTCAAGTCTGACTCATAGTAACCCAATGCACAACAAAATGAAGCACTGCTCCAACACTGTGCCATGCATGTGATCTTTTTCTGTTTGAGCCCACTGTTGCAGCCACTATGATTCTTCTAATTTTGAGTTGTGCCACATCAGCAATGGGAAGACCCAGGGGCTTGACTCCATTCGTGTCATTAAGGTTGACTCTACTTTGAGGAGGTAACTCTTCTCCAGTTGTCTTTTGAATGCCTTCCAGCTTGGGAGGCTCATTTTCTGGCACTCTATTTGACAGTGCCTCTCTGCTCTTCATAGGGTTTTCAATGGCTGATTGTTTTGGGAGTGGGCTGCCAGGTCCTGCTCCCTAGTCTGTCTTAGTCTGGAAGCTCAGCTGAAACCTGTCCACTATGGGTGGCCCTGCTGGGATCTGAAATAGAGGTGGCATAAGATCTGCTATGTTGTTGTTAGGTGCCATTCACTCAGGTAGGACTCATAGCGACCCTTGGGTTTTCGATAGCCGATTGTTTCGGGATTGCCTCAGGAGTGGATTGACACATCCTTCTCCTGTAAGATCCGCTATACTCCCATTTAAAAGAGGAAATCTGCAAGCCCATATCCCGCCACCATCTTTATCAGTGGGTGCCACCATTTGTAAAGAATGGGAAAACTGTGGGGCTTGCTACATCCTGGACTCTGGGAGGGCATTCGGGAATTCTCTTTTCCTATAACACCCTTTCTGAATCATAGTGGACTTGCAGGACACAGGGATCAGCCTTTGGATCACCTCAGAGTGTGAATCTGTTTTCTCTGGTCCAGTCCTTCTTCTGTACAGCAGAGAGCCCTGTTTAGTTCTGTTGCAAGTGAAGCTGACTCAGACTTATGAGTGTTCTTCCACATATATTATTTATGGCCAGATTTCTTTCTTTATTGAATAGACTTTATTTTTAAATTGTGGTAAAACAGACAAAACATACAATTTACCATCTTTACCATTTTAAGAGCACAGATCAGCACTGTTAATTATATTCACAGTGACACATGACTACCAGTACTGTCCCTCTCTAGATCTTCCTCATTGTACCAAAATAAAACTCTGTCCTCATTAAACAACTGTTCCCCAATCCCCTCTCTCCCCAGCTCTTTGGCAACCACTGTCTCCTCTGCAGATTTTTATCTGGAGTCCTTCAGGGCTTAAATGTTTTATGATCATTTAGAGTCAGACTCCCTACATAGACTTTTGAAGTTCAAAGGCCAGGCAGTTGCTTTTTTGGTAAATCTCTTTCAAGGTGCTGGAATAACCTTTACCAATCAACAAAGAAGGGCTAATGTAAATGTCCAGGGATGGGGAAGGATCATGGACTGTAAGTTAATTTGGAGAAAAATAGTAAATAGTTCCAAATAATAAAGGAGGTAGCTCACCACGTTGGACATTTAACCTTGCCCAACGCCATGACAGCAAGTACTGCATGCCCATTATCTAATTTAATAGTACAACTAATTTTGTGGGCAGCAAAGCACAGTGACCAAGACTCCAGGAAGATTCTAAAGTCATTAATGTCCTTGTAAAATTGTTGTCGTTAGGTGCTGTTGAGTTGGGTCTGACTCATGGTGACCCTCATAGGGTTTTCCATGGCTGATTGTTTTGGGATTGCTTCGAGAGTAGATTGCCATGTGTTTCCCCCATTTTTGCCGTGCTGGGGATCAAACCCTGGCCCTCAGAGAGTGCAGTGTGGCACTCTACCAACTGAGCTAAACCTCAGCCTCCCTTGTAAAATTAACTGTAAAAATTTAAAAATGATGGTACCTTTCTGAACCCAGAGCAAGATGAACTCACCTATCCAAGGGCACGAAGTTAAGATGCGTCTAGGGGAAAAGCCACTGTCTCAGTCATCACTCTAGTGGCTCTTGGGAACCTTGGCATATTCTAGTTCTCTTCCCAGCTCCAGGTGAGACAATGCCTAGGCTGTTCCTGTGCACACGTGTAGGCTACCACACAGGAGCCTGGTGTGAAGTCTTTCCCATGTTCTGGGGCCACGAAGCTGGGAAGGTGGGGTTGGGGAAGGCAATGTAGTCACTAAGAATCAAGGCCAATGAGAGGAGGCATCATCCTTCCCCACCGGAAGGAGGGACTGGACCATTTGGTGTTGGCGAAGTTTAGGTTCTTGACTTGTTCTTAGGGTTCTTGAACGTCGCTGTCCTCAGCCCCAGACTGAACCTTGACCCTGGCCACACACAACTCTCATCTTCATTTTGGGCCTTTTAAGCCTGAGCTCAGCAGACGCTTCTATTAGTCACCTTATGCTAAATTTTGCTGCTGTAACAAATGGTCCCACATCTCGTCCTCTTACCAAGAACTCCTTCATGCATGGGCTGCACCTCTGCAGCGAAGATTCTGGAAGGAGGACACGCCTACTTGACAAAGTGACACGGTGTGACACACACCAGGCTTGGGACATGCTAGGCTCACGACAGAAGGAAAAAGGGAATGGACGGCTGCCCGTCTCTGCTCAGTTCTGCCCGACAGCAGCCGCTCTGCTTCCTCTCGTGCCTCACTGGCCTGTTCGGCTTTCTCTCATGTCTTATTGGCCCTCTCTGCTTCCTCGCACATCTCATTAGCCTTCTCTGCTTCCTCTCATAGCTCATTGGCCAGCTCCACCTCCTCTCGTATCTCATTGGCCCACTCGGCTTCCTCTCGTATCTCATTGGCTGAAGTGAGTCACATGACCAAGAGTAACACCAATAGGGCAAGGCTGTGAATCCTTGCAAGGAGAGGAAGTGCATATTTGGAACAATGTCAGAGTCTACCAGACAGCCACAGATACAGTTTCTTCATTGATATGCACTTGGAATTTGTGATAAGCAACAAATGATGCCAGCTATTATGGACCGAATGGTACATATGGAAGTCCTGATCCCTAGGGACTCAGGATGTGACCGCGTTTGGAAATAAGATCCTTAAAGAGATCATTTGGGCTGGGATTTAGCTCAGTGGGTAGAGCGCTGCGCTGCAGTCTCTGAGGACCCGAGTTCAATTCCCAGCACCACAAAAATGGGAGAAGGGCCTGGCAATCCACTCCCAAGGCAATCCCGAAAAAACAGCCATTGAAAACCCTATGAGGGTCGCTATGAGTCGGATACCGACTCGATGGCACCTAACAACAACAACAACAAAGAGATCATTTAAAGTAAAATGAACTCTGTAGGGTAAACCCTATTCCTGTGTGTCTGACATCCTAATAAGGAGATAAAGACACAGATAGGGCAGAATGGGATGGCCACGTGAGGACAGAGAAAAGGTGCCCTGTATAAGTCACAGGAGCCAGCTCTGCCCTCACCTTGATGCCTAACTTCCCACCTCCGGAGCTGGGGGACAGTACCTTTTTCTTGGTCCACTTCTTTGACACAGGGTCTCACTATGTAGCCCAGGCTGAACTCGTAAACCTCCTTGCCTCTGTCTTCCAAGTGCTGGGATCACAAGTGTTCCACCACCACACTTGGCAAAGGACAATAAATTTCTGTTTGTGAGCCACTTGGTCGGTGGTATTTTGTTATAGCAGCCCCTGTGAGTTCACACACTGGGTTTTTGCAGCAGGAGACAGGTGTAACATCCTGACTGTGCAGTGAGGACAGTATTATGGACTCAGTCAACCAGGCAATGACAACAGGGAGTGAGGAGTTTCGTGGTAAGGGAAACAGGAGGCTGTGGGAGCAAAGACATATCTAACCCAGAGTTGAGTGGGCAAGGATGGGCAGGGAGGGCTTCCTGGAAGAGACCTGGTCGTTCAGGACCTCTCTTCCTTTTAATTTTTGCTTTTTTTTTTGTAGTACTGAGGAGTTGAACCCAGGGCCTCATGCATGCTTTTTGCAAATGCTCAACCACTGAGCTGCACCCCAGCCCATTTTTTACTTTGTACTATGAGACAGAGTCTTGCTAAGTTACCAAGGCTGCTTCTGGCCTCGAACCTGTGATCCTCCTGCCTCTGTCTCCTGACTCACTGAGATTAAAGGTGTGCCCCACAATCACCACGCCAGCCTTCTCAAGAGTCTTCCAGAGGGAATAGGAAGTGACTGGCTTCCTGATATCTCTCAGGGGGATGCTACTTCGTGATGGCATAGAGGAGGTGACATAGGAACTCAGATGTACCCCCGAGGGGCCTGCTGGAGGCTGGAGCGTCAGATTTGTTGGTTCCCCAATATGTCAGCACAAAGAGCTTCGAAGGTCATACAGTGGCATCTCGATGCTGTAACTATGAAGTCCTATGGCACCACGTGCCAGTAGCTTCTAACATACACATGAGTGCCTACAGTGCTTTCAAGCACTGTTGCAATAAAGTATCACCAAGTGGGTGGCTGAAACAATAGACATTCATTGTATCACAGCTCTGCAGGCTGAAAGGTCAAGATCAAGGCATTGGCAAGGGTGCTGTCCGTCTGAAGGAGCTGGGGATGATCTGTGTTTGCCTCTTCCACCTTCTGGTGGTGGCCGGCAGTCCTTGGAATCCCTTGGCTCGAGGACGCTTTGCTCTAGTCTCTGCCTCTGCTTTTGCATGACTTTCTTTGTGTACCCAAATGTCCTCGCCCCTTCTCTTGTCAAGACACCTGCCATGGGATTTGGGGCCCTCCCTGAAATCCAAGAGGCTTTCATCTTGAGATCCTTAACTCACTGCACCGGCAAGGATCCCACTTCCAAATAAAGTCTCATCCTGAAGTCGTGGGGTTAGGATTTCAACAAGTGAATTTTCTCATGGGGGAGGGTATACAATTTAAGCCATAAGACAAACACACAGAATATACAAAGGCCCTTGTAAAAATACCCACACAGGCAACCGTCCCAAACAGGCACAGAGATGGTCATAAAAAAACCCCACATTCCCCAGTGGTGCACGCCTGTAATC
The DNA here is from genome assembly GCA_007922755.1 of Pedetes capensis. Taxonomy (NCBI): domain Eukaryota; kingdom Metazoa; phylum Chordata; class Mammalia; order Rodentia; family Pedetidae; genus Pedetes; species Pedetes capensis. The sequence goes on from VMDO01018374.1 coordinate 20,440, forward strand.
CCAGCGGCTCGGGAGGTGGAGGCAGGAGGATCGCAAGTTCTAGAGGAGAGGCAGTCTGCATAATTTAGCGAGACCCTGTCTCAAAAAGTGGGCTGAGGGTGCAGTTCAGTGGTCCAGCACTTGCAGACCATGCAAGCACGAGGCCTTGGATCCAAACCCTAGTACCGCCAAAACAAACAAACACACAAACAAACACCCCAAAAAACCCCCAACCCCCCCAAAACCCACATTCCCAAAGACACACATGAACAAGGGCACACAGCAGATAGAGACTCTTGGATGTAAAGATCCCCTCTCCCTTAGGCTCCTCATCCAGAAACCAGATTCACAGGTGGCCACAGACAAAGACAAGGAAAAAATACTTGTCGGTACAACAGGCAAAAACACAGCATCCAGAACTGTATAAAAGTACGGTCTCCATAGCAAAAGACCAGCAAAGCCCAGGGCCCTATACCTCTCTCCATTCCTGAGCAGAACTATCAAACATAGACTGAAAACAATGAACGAAAAAACAGACACAGAAGTAAAACCACCGTCCAACTGGCCGTTGCACATGTATGCATAAAAAAAGCTGGCGTATAGACGTGGACATAGACGTCTACACAGCCAGACAACCCACGCACACACTCAGACGGGTGCTGACCACGCCTGCGCTCCCAGTGATCAGGCGGCAGAGGCGGGAGGATGGCGAGTTCCAGGACAGCCTGGGCCTCGCGAGACCCTGTCTCAACCTCGCGAGATCTGGTCTCCAGGTGGACGCGTAGCCTAGCGCGGCGGCCATGTCTCCGATCCCAGCGTTTAGGAGGCTGAGGTGGAGGATGATAGGTTACAGGTCAGCCTAGGTCTCGTGAGACTCTGCCTCAACCTCGTGAGATTTTGTCTCCAAGTGGGGGCTGAGCCGGGCACGGTGGCCACGCCTGAGAACCCAGCGCTCAGGAGGCTGAGGCGGGAGGATGGTGAGTTCTCTCAAGACCCTGTCTCAACCTCGCGAGATCTCATCACCAGGTCAGGGTGGAGCCAGGTGCGGTGGCCACGCCTGGCATCCCACAGCTCCGGAGGCAGAGGCCCGAGGATCAGGAGTTCAAGGCTTAGCCTGGGCTACAAAGCGAGACCTTGTCTCAAACAAACGACACACTCAAAACACTTGGAAAGTGCCGCCTGCATGCACAGCAGGTTACACTCGCTCCAGACAGACACATCCTAAACAGACTCACTCCCACAGCTCGCTCACGGAATTTAAAAACGCTGATATGGACACGTGAAAATAGGTAGATACAGACTTCAAATACGAGTAGACAGACGCTCTGTGGATCAAACAGGGACATTTATAAAATCACAAGGACTCAGGCAGAAGAAGCAACCTATGGGAGTCATCCTTAAATTAACCACGATCGCCCCCTGGTGGACAGTGTCGGTAGTGACGCCACCTCTGCAGATACCAGATCACTGCGGGGGGAGGGGGAGGGGGGAGTGATTCAGTATCTGCAGGGGCTCTGATGGGGAAAGGAGGTGGGGGGAGAGGGCAAAGAATATATGTATGCGTGTACGTGTGTATGTATGTGTGCATGTGGATGCACAGGGGCGTGTGTTTGTTCTCAAGCTTGTCTATGTGAGTCCTGACCAGTCACCAGAAAGGGCTCCTGGCACTTCTTCCTTTGCAGAGGATCTGCGTGTTCCTGCGGCCCTGTTATACCTCCATCCATCCTTCCACCGTACCTTAGGAAAGGAAAAAAATCATTTTGGAAGAGAAACGCTTTTATCCAAGGGAATAACTTCCTAGGGGTGGAATTCCTGGCTATGGAGTCATGCATGCGGCCAGTTTTCATGTAGGATCCGATCATATCGCACGGGAACTACTCATTCTAGTGAAACGTGTCCCCAGGAACCCAGCAGGCTGTGTTTCGATGGTGTTTGAGAAGTGGGGCTCTTGATTCCCCGGAAATCTCCCCCCTTCCCGTTGTGACCGCGCAGCGCCAATCTGCAGCTGTGTGCTGCCATCTAGTGGCCAACAGTGAGATAGCACCAGCATCCAACACAATTCAGAAAGATCCAGTTTAGACGGGAAATGGTGAGCCACGGAGGGAGGGGAGTGACTTTTATCAGTGGAAGTTGACATAGCACTTACCAATTTCAATGATGTCAATAAGATCATCACGGCTGATTTCACGTCACCAATTTTCCACACTTCTAGTCTGCTTTGCAAAAAGCACAAACCAACACCAAAATGGCCCAGGCACCAGGCTGATCTTTAGAGTGGCCCCCAAGACCTTATCCCCCACGTGTCTGCCAGCTTGTCGTGCTGTGGAAGCTCGCATGTTGCTGGGATGCCAAAAGCTGTGCTACCTGTATTTCAGATACCAGCAGGGCCACCCATGGTGGACAGGTTGCAGCTGAGCTTCCAGACTAAGACAGACTAGGGAGAAGTTTACCTGGCAGCCCACTCCCAAAGCAATCAGCCATTGAAAACCATATGAATAGCAGAGAAGCATTTGCAGATATAGTGCCAACTTGGAGACAACTGGAAGAGTTTCCTCCTTAAGATAGAGTCGGTCTTAATGGTGGAAATGGAGTAAAGCCTCTGGCAACTCCAGCTGTTGACGTGAAATGACTCAAACTGTGAAGAAACAACTGTAAATATCCATTAATAATTGGCAACAATGGGCTTAATTGTGTGCATGGTACAGTGTTGGGCAGGGTTTCATTTTGTTGTGCCTATGGTTGCTACGAGTTGGACCTGACTTGATGGCACCTTACAACAATAACATCTGTCTATCTGTCTATCTATCTTCTATCATCTAGATATCATCTCTACCATTCATTATCTTTCTATCTACCATCTATCCATCTATCTGTCATCTATCTATTTTTCTTTAAGGTAGATCTAGCTCCTGCATAACAGTGAGAGCATACAAGATTTCTCTTTCTGAGTCTGGGTTATTTCATTTAAAATGATAATCTACAGTTACATTCATTTTCAAGCCCATTTAACAATTTTTTTTATTGCCATACATTTATGCAGGTTACCTCTGGCCTCGAACGTGCAAACCTCTTGCCTCTGCCTCTCGAGTTGCCGGAATCACAGGCATGCAGCCCTGTGCCTGGTAAAGCCATGGGCTTCATAAGATCGGGACCTGGGAGCTTGCAGAGTCCCTTCCATCATTTCTTGCTAGTCAAGGAGGTACAGAGCCCAGATTGAAGGGGGAGATTAACAGTTACAGAGGGAAGAGTAACAAAAACATATGATCACATTTCAGTACCTCCTCAGAGGACAGACATACTTGGCGTGAATGATTTGTTTGAAATGAAGGCAATCATATAACCTATAATATAATCGATGAGGAAGACTCCACTGAGCTCCAATGAGTCAGGCAAGAAAGAACACTTGCATGAGGTCCTACACATGACCATTTTGGCCGCAAGTTTAGGAAGCCATTCTGGTAGGACACAGACACTGAACTCTACCTGATTCTTCTCTCTTGTTTGTACAGCATAGAAAACCTGTGCCATTTTTTCCAGCAAACCCACATAATGAATACCAGCCACCATTTCAAGATGTGGGGATTTTGTTGAAAAATAATCTTTTTTTTTCTTTTTTGTAAGAGGCTGGCAAAGGAGGAAGTGGTGTTTGCGTGTCATGTGTCAGGTCCACGTGCCAATAGATGGATTGTGTTTCCTTTTCTTGAAATGCAGTTTCCTCTTTCATGACAGCTGATAAGAAAATTCTCACGTCTGGTTAGGATGGGTGCAGCCGGTTTGCTGCCATGGTGTGTGTTAGAAGGTAACTTGAGAAGAATTGACAAGTCCAGGCAAATGAGTTAAATGGGGGGTGTGTGGTTAATTAGAGGAGTATTTATTTAGGTGTGTGTAGGAGCATAGGAAATCAACAAAGTATGGGGGAGAACTCTGGGTCTAGCAGCTTGGTGTGGAATCTCTTACACCCCTTTGGTCTGAAGGAGATAAGGGAAGTGAGGTGTTTTAGAACCTGGAAGGGGCTTTATCCTTCCAAAGAAGAATCTAATCATGTGCTTTGGGGAAGGTAGAGTGGGGGAAATAAATGCCCCCATCGTTTTCTCCTCCAGGATCCTTCTCTCTTTCTAGGATGATCGTTGGCCAAATGCTGCTGCAACAAAGACCACAAGAGGGACCAGTAATGCAGGCGAAAAAGTACAGCTTCTCAGTGCCCAGGGCAAGTGTAGACTAGATTTCCACCCCCCACACAATTTCACAAAGTGAATTGCTCCAGGCTTGTTAGACTGTGAGGGGTGATTCCACCCTACCGAACTGTTTCGAGGATCAATATTTGCATGGAAAATGGATGGGGATTGTGGGACAGCCTACTACTCTACCAAGACAAGGTGACACACGCAAAGTACAGATTGTACAAGAAGCCATCAACAGTCTCCGTCTGGTGACTTCTGCATTGGTTCTTCATCCATTGCTTCATTGTCTTGTGGGTTAATCTACTGTTTTTATCCACATCTGTGTCCGTGCATTCAAATTCTCCAAGATGGACATAGCTGGAGGGACTGGCCACTCAACTTCCAATATAGATGGTTGTTCCAAGGCAGACATCTCCGCTTGGGTACCCCACAGGTTGTTGATTGCTACATGGATGGGTGAATGCTCCACTGAGCTGTGGTCAGGAGGTGAAGTCAGGTGGTATGGTGCCCGCTAACATAGGTACAGCACATTTCTTCCGGTCCATGCTGGAAGGTGGATCGGTTAGCCTGGGCTTTGTAACAAAGTACTTTCCCCCTCTTTTGCTTGAAACAGCTATTTCATTCAGCTCCTGACTTTGTGGGTTGGCTAGACGTTACTTCAGATGTGGGCTGGTCTGGCTGGTCTGTGAGGGTCTCTTTCGCGTGCCTGGGGTCAGTTGGTGCGCCTAGATGAGTGAGTTAGTTAGCACGACCTCACTCACACGCCTGGTGGCAGCCACAGTGAAGCACTGTTGGCTGGCGAGCCTTCATTCTCTTCCACGTGGCCTCCAGCAGGCTGGCATTTTTTGCACCCTGTTCACTATTGTTTTATCGTCCAAAGACAATCACATGTCTGACCCTAGGGTCAGTGTGGGACTAATCACATTCAAAGATGGGAAATTCTTTATTTTAATTTTCATTGATTAGTATTTTGATTGTACATATAGACGGGGTATGGAGTAATAACACAGGTCATATACACAGTGTACAATTATCCAATCAGGCCTGTTAACAGTTCTGTCTCCTCAAACGGTAAACCTTTGTTTTGATTCGCATGGAATGATATCTCCCACGTATCTGTCAGCTTGCTGTGCTGTGGGGGCTTGCATAGCGCTGTGATGCTGAAAGCTACACCATCGGTGTTTCAGATACCAGTGGATAGGCTTCACCGAGCTTCTAGACTAGGACAGATTAGGGAGAAGGACCCGGCAGCCTGCTCCAGAAACAATTAGCCATTGAAAACCCAATGAATCACAGAGAAGCACTGTCAAATATAATGCCAGAAAATGAGCCCCTTGGGTTGGAAGGCATTCAAGAAACACCTAGGGAAGAGTTGCCTCCTCAAAGCAGAGTTGACCTTAATGATGGGAATGGAATAAAGCCCTTGGGACCTCCTTTTGCTGATGTGGAGTGACTCAAAATGAGAAGGAGCATAGCAGCTGCAACAATGGGCCAAAACATAAAAAAAGATCATGTGCATGGTACAATGTTGGGGAGTGTTTTGTTCTGTTGTACATTGGGTTACCATGAGTTGGATTTGACTCGATGGCACCTAACAACTAACAACATGGGGTGATAATTGTGCATATCTAGGTGGTACAGTGTTTTTTTTAAATTGCCTACTATATAGTGGGGCTGGGATTTGGCTCAGTTGGTAGAGCGCTGCTCTGCAGTCTCTTAGGTCCTGAGTTCAATTCCCAGCACCGCAAAAATGGGAGAAGGGCCTGGCAATCCACTCCCAAGGCAATCCCGAAGAAAACAGCCATTGAAAACCCTATGAGGGTCACTATGAGTCGAATATTGACTTGGCGGCACCTAACAACAACAACTATATAGTGAGTTTTGTTATGGGATTTTGCATATCATTGTATCCTGTATTTCACACTTAGTCTTTTGAAGGTGGGAAATGCTTGTATCTGTTTCTGGAGGCATCTATCACATTGAGCTGTAAGCACAGAGAATGCTCAGAATTTCAGGGCTTTCTCTTGGGTTTGGGCATTATCGTTTTCTTCTCAGACACTTTTCACATCACTGTAGCTGACCACAACAGTACCAAGCCTTCTGTCATTGCCCATTTGAGAGACAACACAGCTAACATTTAAATGGCAAGCAGAGAAAGGAGGCGTTGATGTCATGAATAGTAAGGCCATGTTTCACAGATGTCCAAGACTAAGAGGAAATTGCAGGATGTGTATCTGGGATTGCCAGATTTAGGGGTTGTTTGCCATATTTACTCTGGAACTTCATAATAGTCTTCTAATATGAATGAGTCTACAGCTGTACCACCCTGGTGTCTGATCCCATCGGATCTGGGAAGCTGAGCAGGGTCAGACTGGTTAGTTCTTGGATGGGAGACCACCTGGAAATACTGAGTAATGTAGTAGGCTTGGGAGAAGGACCTGGCAGCCCACTCCCCAAATAATCAGCTGTCAAAAAACCTATGGATAGCAGAGAAACACTGAGATAGTACCAGGCATGGCACAGTGTTGGGGAGGGTTTCATTCTGTTGTACATAGGGTTGTTATAACTTAGACCCAACTTTGATGGCACCTAACAGCACAAGAACGTGAATGGGGCAAACCTCTCATAACACCGTGCTAGTTAAGTCCAGTCAAGAATATTGTCATTTAAGTAAATCAGTGTAATTATATTAGATGGAACTGTCTTAAAGACTAAAAATGAGCATAGGTATTTTGGGTATTTTCCCAAAGTAGTAAATTAAGACAGTGGCCATAGCAAACGAAGAAGCACAAAGATATGCACAAAGACATCACCCCTACATTCTGGCCTTTGACTCTCACAGTAAGAATTTTATTTTTTAGTTAAAAATTTTAAGTTATATCATGAGTAGGCAAAGACAGAGGTGAATGTGAACACATGCATGTGATACACATGCATGGAAATGTCACAAACCATTAATTTATACACTAACTAAAAATATTTACTAGTTTAAAAAGTTAGGTTATAACTACCAAGCATACAAAGTAATAGGATTTGCTGTGCTCTTTCCATGGATGCACACTTCATGCCCTGATCAGGTTCATGTTATTGTTGCTGTTGCTCCTGTTGTTAGGTGCCATCGCGTGGGTGTTTGACTCACAGCAACCCTACGTACAACAGGCGCAACACTATTGTCAGTGCTTCTCTGCTGTTCATAGGGTTTTCAATGGCGGATTGATTTTTGGGAGTGGGTGGCCGGGTCCTTCTCGCAAGCCTATAGCACCTGGTGTTCCCAGGCGGTCTCCCATCTGAGTACTAAACAGGTCCAACCCTGCTTAGCTCCGAGATCTGATGGGATCGGACGCCATGATGGTACGGCTGTAGGTGATCATGTTCACAGTAAGAATTAAATTAGGGCTGGCAGGTGTGGCTCAGTGGTCGCGTGCTTGCCTAGCATGGATGAGCCTCTGTGTTGCAAACCCAGCAGTGCAAAAGGAGTATTAACCTAAAGAGGCCTTTTCACAGTTGGTATAGATGGGAATTGACACCACTCTGTTATCTGGTTTTCCCCCATAGAACACCAACACCATTTCTAAATTCATTTTCTGATGAGCATGGCCCACCCTGGGTATTGCACTATTTAAATTAGTCTACAACCATACCACCCTGGCATCTGATCCTGTCTGATCTCGGAAGCTAGGCAGGGTTGGTCCTGGCTAGTCCTTGATGGGAGACCACTTGGGAGTACTGGGTGCTGTAGACTTTGGAGAAGGACCCAGAAACTCACTCCTGAAACAATCAGCCAAATCAGCCAATGAAAACCCTATAAATAAACAGCAGAGAAGAACTGACGTAGTGCCAGGCATGGTACACTATTGGGAAGTAGTTCATTCTGCTCTACATCTGGTTGCTATGAGTCAGAACCCAACTTGACTGCACCCCCCAAGACCGATGAAAAGAGAACCAACAGATCTTGCATTATGCAAACCCCTCTGCAGACAACCAGCCTACTCACCCAACCACAGGATTCCTTGAGAAACTGGGAGTCAAGATAAGTAGCGAGATACTTCCTCATTTGTTAGAGAAGATACTGGGCTTCGCGAGAAGCAAGAGCTCTTCAACTTTGGGGTAAGCAGGTAATTGGCTTAGCGACTTCCTACAGAAAATGGAGGGTATTTCACTGGTTATCTTGAGTCTAGGAAAATATTCTGACTCTGGAAATATTTTCAAGGAGACCTTCTAACACGCCCTGTGGTTGTATTTCTTGGAAGTTGCTCTGTGGGTGTCTGCCTCACATTCATTTTCCCACTTCTTTTTTGGGCAAGGAAAGTGGGCGTGGTTATGCAGTGTGGTGGAATTTACTGGGCTGCTTTGGCACATGTAAGGGACGTGGAAATGGTGCCCAAAGGGGCTTAGGGTGAATCAAAATGACAAAGTTATTTAAATTGAGGAAAACAAGTTCCAAAATGATGAGAGAGTTTACTGAGGTCACGTGATGAATTAAGAGCTTTTCTTGCACCTAACCCCCATATCCCTTGCCTATCTGTGAGCTTGTTGTGCTGTAGGGGCTTGCGTGTTGCTGTGATGCTGAAAGCTATGCCGACAGTATCTCAGATACCAGCAGGGCCACCCATGGTGGACAGGTTTTAGCTGAGCTTCCAGACTAAGGCAGACTAGGGAGAAGGACCTGGCAGCCCACCTCTGAAACAACTAGCCATTGAAAACGCTATGAATGGCAGAAAAGCACTGACATAGTGCCAGGCATGGGACAAGTGTCAGGGAGTGTTTGTTGTATTGTACATTGGGTCGCTATGAGTCGGATCAGACTCAAAAGCACCTTAGGACAACAGTAAGTGACAATAGCATAATGTGCCCCACCTGACCCATCACTCAGCTTCAACAGTGGTCAGTTCCTATCTGATATTGTTTCATCTTTATTCCCACTTGCTCCATAAACCACTCCCCCAATCCAATTATTTTTAATTAAATATTGTTGTTGTTGTTAGGTGCCGTCGAGTCGGTATCCGACTCATTGCGACCCTCATAGGGTTTTCAATGGCTGACTGTTTCAGGATTGCCTTGGGAGTGGATTGCCAGGCCCTTCTCCCATTTTTGCAGTGCTGGGAATTGAACTCAGGGCCTCAGAGACTGCAGCGCAGCGCTCTACCCACTGAGCTAAATCTCAGCCCAATTAAATATTAGCCATTATGTTATTTCACCTGCAAAAATTTAACATATATTTCCCAAAGATCAATACTCTTTTTTAACCATAGCCATTTAATGATACTAATAGCTTCTTTGGAGTAGCACATAAATCAACAGATGAGGAAACTGATAAATTGCCCTATTTATGAAAGTAGATTGCCATCCTCTTTTAAATTTTATTTTTATTAGCATGTATTAATCATACATATTAATGAAGTTAAGCATAATATTTCCAGATATGCACACAATGTGCTCTCCAATCTCCCTTTATCCAACCTCGTCCCAACCCTTCCGAACCTCTAGTAACCACCATGCCACATTCAGGTCAACTTTTCTTAACCTTCCACATATGAAAGAGAACATGCAGTACTTGGCTGTCTGTATCTGGCTTATTTCACATAATGTAATGTCCTCCAGTTCTATCCATTTTGCTGTAAATGACAGGACTCCTTTTTTCTTCAGAGCTGAGTAATATTCCATTGTGTATATATATACCACATATTCTTTGTCCATTCATCTATTGATTCTATATCTTAAGAATTATCATGGACATGCAGGTATCTTTTTTATATGCTGTTTTAATTTCTTTGGATATACACTTAGAAGTGGAATAGATGGATAAGATGGTAGATCTATTTATATTTTTTTTGAGGAACCTCCATATTGTTCTCGATTCTGGTTGTACTAATTTACATTCCCACCAACAGTGTGTGAAAGTTCTTCCCCTCCCCAAATCCTCACCAGCATTTATTTTTTGGTAATAGCCATACAAATTGAGGTGAGATGACAACCATTCTTTAATGTCATGAAATATCTAGACTTGCTACCTTTAAAATTATTTATTTGATTTGGGTTCATTAAGACCCTTCAACTGGTTGATTTGTTTCTGAGTCTTTTTTAATCTAAGTTCGTCATCTGACCTTTTTTCCTTCCCCTTTGTGATGCTGGGGAATTGAGGACAAAGTTTCAGAAGTTTCTGTTAGGCAGAAGGAATAAGTTTTAGAGTTTGTTGTACAGCATGATGACTACAGTTAACGAAAATACATTTTTATATTTCCAAATTGCTAAAAGAGTAGATTTCACATGCTCTTATAAAATGTGATAGGTATGGGAAGCGATGGATACGTTCCTTATCCTGACGTAATCATCTTGTAATGTAAACACATGTCAAAACACCACTCTATACTCCACAAATGCCTGTGTGATTGTCAGTGAAAAATTGTTGTTGTGGTTGTTAGGTGCCATCGAGTCGAGTCTGACTCATAGCGACCCTCATAGGGTTTTCAATGGCTGACTGTTTTTGGGATTGCCTTGGGAGTGGGTTGCCATGTCCTTCTCCCATTTTCTGGTGCTGGGAATTGAACTCGGGACCTCAGAGACTGCAGCGCAGCACTCTACCAACTGAGCTAAATCCCAGCCCACAGTGAAAAATTAAGAAGCAAATAAATGATAGCTATGCAAAGACAAGAATCTCAGTGCTTTGTGTGGTAGAGTTTTCTACAGCATGAATTTTGCTAATTGTAATGGACAAGGACTTTAAATTCGAGCAGAATATTCCATTGAATCCATCCATTATTCAGCATATACTGGGTAGTAGACTTGCTTCTTATAACCAGCTCTGCCATGATCATCTTTTTAATATTTCTCTCCTGCCCCGAGTTAACTTCCCAGAAGCAGAATTCTTGTGTCAAAAGAGAGGCAGGAAATGAATGAGTTTTGATTTGGCCTGGTCAGCTGGTTTCTAAACTTTGTGACTAGTGGGAGTTGGTTTTCACAGGGCTCATTCATTTCAGGAACTGTGGCTACCTCTTGCCCGAGAAAGATTCTCAGATTATTGTACCTGGTGTCTCAGAGCCATGGGAAGCAAGCATCTGCTCCTAATCTCAGGTAAGTGGAATGAAGGATTCTCTCTTTAACCCATGTCCCTGCTGTCCTAGCTTTGTTTGCTGACCTAAACTTATCACATTCTTCAGCAATAACTGTGTGTGCCTGTCCTATTAAACTATCAGACTGGATTTGTTAGTTGTGAATCCCACAGGAGAACCAGGAGGCAACCCTTTCAACAAATGGTACTGGGGCAATTAGAAATTCAGTCAACCAAACCAAACCAAATCAAATGAAATCTTGACCTAAAGCTGACAATTTACACAAAGAAAAAAAAAACTCTCAAAAAGAGTCACTGACGTCTCTGCAAAACATAAAACCTTTAGGAAAAACAAAAGAAAATATTCCATATCTAGAACTGTGCAAATTGTTCTTGAACATAGCACCAAAAATGTGATTTATAAATAAAAAATTGATAAATTAGACCTCACAATTTAGGAGATGCCTTTGTTTTACAAAAGATCTAATGAAGAGAATGAAAGGTGAGTTAGGGGCTGGCAAATATTTTCACACTACATTAAAAAAAGATTATCTAGAATATCTAGATATCTAGATATCTAGAATATATAAACAACTCTCAAAACTCGGTTAAAAATCCATCTTGTCCTGTCATCCCAGAGACTTGGGAGGCAGAGGCAGGAGAATCGCAGGTTTGAGGGTGGGGGTAGCCTGTGCAACTTAGCTAGACCCTGTCTTAAGACAAAAAATTTAAAAATGGGCTGGGGGTGCCGCTCTGTGGTAGAGCATTTGCAAAGTGTGTGTAAGGCCCTGGGTTCAACCACAAAGTACTGCAAAAATAGTCCAGTCTGAGAGCTTGGAGTATAGCTCAGTGGTAGAGCACTTGCCTAGCATGTGATAGACCCTGGGTTCCACCCCCAATCCCCCCAAACCCAACTTGAAAATGGAAGAAAAAAACCTCCTGGAATGACATATCACTTGAAAGGATACACAGAAGGGAAATAAGCACATGAATAGGTGCTATATATCCAAAGCCATTTTGGGAAAATCCAGTTGAAACCACAGTGAGCCTAGGGGACCCTGCCTTTCTCTCTCTAGGTGCCCACATTTGCTCCGGAGCATGTAGCATCCCTTTCCTTTCCCTGATAAACCTCAAACTGCTTCAATCTAAAAAAATCCTCCACAATGACATACAACTATATACCTATTAGAATGAATAAAATAAAAAGAATAATGGTAACATCAATTAATACAGAGTGAGAAGAAATCCAATCACTCACACGTTGGTAGTGTGGAGGCCCCATGGCACCGCCACTCTGGGAAACGGTTTGGCAGCTTCTCAAAAAAACCTGAAACATACACCCACCCTTAAACTTGATCATTATGCTCCTGGGCCTTTATACCAGAGATGCAAAATGTTACGGTCACCTGAAGACCCATACAGCTAATAGCTAAATCGTCAGCAGTACAGGTATCCTAGAACAAATGCAGCTACATGCATGTGGTACATTGATACCATAGAATACCACTCAGTAATCAGATGGAACCGATTATTGATACACACAGCAGTCTGGATGAGGCCCCAGAGAATTATGATGCATGAAAAGAGCCAACCCCTGAAGGTCCTATACTTTATGTTTCCACTGATACGACTTTCTTGAAATGACAAACTTATAGAACTGGAGAACAGATTGCGAGAAGTTATGTAAGGGGTCGAAGATGGAAGGGAGATGAGTTTGACCATAAAAAGGCAACCTGAAATCTCCGGTGGTGATTGAAATGGTTTGCATTTTGACTGTATTGACATCGATATCCTACTTGTCATTTGTACCATGTATTTAGAGACATTATTGTTGGGAGATACTAGATAGAGGGTGCATTGAATATCTGCAATTGTCCTTACAACTGCATGTGGACCTACCATTATCTCAAAATAAAAGGTTAATTAAAAAAGAACCAAGCAAAAGACATGTGGGTAAGTAGTTTATTTGAGAGGGGACTTCAAGAAGCACACAAAAGGGGAAGTGATCAAGGGAGGGTAAAGAGCTGATGAGGGATGTGTTAATGTACTGTGGGTAACTGCAACTCCGACCTGCTGAGGAACTTTTCAAGATACAAGGTATGCCCAAACATTTCTGGCCTGCTTCACATGGGCTGAAAAAAAAAATGCTGTCTTGCAGAGACATAAAGTAAGTCATCTCCATAGATAGGAAGCCCATCTGGGATGGGCTAAGGGGACACTTCCAGTATCTGTTCCACTGATGAACTGCCAAGATGTCTGGTCTAGGCATGGGGTACTATAGCTCAGTATGTTACATGGACCAGGACTACTCATTCTTCTGTTCTGGGCTTTTGATTGTGGTTTTTGTTGTTATTAGGTGCTGTCGAGTCAGGTCCAACTCATAGTGACCTGATGTACAACAGAATGAAACACTCCCCAACACTGTGCCATGTCTGGCACCATTGTCAGTCCTTCTCTGCTATCCATAGGGCTTTCAATGGTGAATTGTTTAGGGGGTGGATTGCCAGGCCTTTCTCTCTTTGATCTAAGAAGCAATAAAATTACCCATAGGAAGAATCAGGTAGAGTTTAAGGATAGGAGATTTGTTAGGAGATCTTACAGGAAAGCGATATTCAACACACTATGTCAGAGGTACACCTGAAGCTGTAGCACTGTAGCTGAGAAGTTAAGCAAGGTTGGGCCTTGTTAGTACTTGGATGGGAGACCACCTGGGAAAACCAGGTGCCGTAGGCTTGGGAGAAGGACCTGACAACCCACTCCCAAAAATCAATGCACCATTGAAAACCCTATGAATAGCACAGAAGCACTGATAATAGTGTTTTGTCTGTTGTATGTAGGGTCACTATGAGTCAGACACCAACTTGCCGACACCTAAAAACAAAAACAACATGTCAGAAGTGTAGAACCTTTCTTGGTAAAAGGCCAGCTAGTTAACGTTTTCATCTTTTCTGACCCTATATTTTTCACTTTGACTACTCCACACTGCATTTTGAACACAGAAGCCTCCATATACGTTATGAAAATGAATGGGCATGTCTGTTTGCCAATACGTCTTCATTGGTAAGACATAGTAATAGGAAATGTTTATAGTTTTAATGTGTCATGAAACATTAGTCTTCTTTTGATTTTTGAATAAGGACCACACTTAGCTCATGGAAAATTTAAAGAACAGGCTTGTAACCTGCCTGATTCTGTCCTATGGGAATTAAGTAATATTTATTTTTGTGAAATAAAAGGCATTCACAGGAAAATTAGTTATGCTGGAATGACTTTGTCTTACAAAAATGTCCAGGCAGTATGATTTGCTGAACCCTTAAAATATAATATTTTCAGCATGATGTTGAACGTAGTGAATATATGTAGTATACAGGTAGTAGGCAGGAGGAGAGAGGTTAATTTAATTTTGTTCAGGTAGCCTTGTCTTGTTCTTCGATAATCCGAATGGACCATGGGCACAATGCAAAGCCTAATTGCCTAGATCTTATCTGCCGGGCATATACCCTTTAAGTGCTGATGGTGGCGGCCAAAGACAGATGCCTCCATATTTTAGCAAAGGATTCCAACACAACCAGCTTGCAGTGAAAAGGGCAAGAGAAAAGTCCATTTTTCAGGTGGCTGCTCATTTTCAGCCATGATATCAGAAAACCCAGGAAGAAATAGCTAGGACAGTTCTCCGCATATCTGAATTCATCCCCAACTTTCACATGAAGTGTCTGCCCAACCACACCGAGGCAGAGATGGATCATCTCCAAAGCGTCCTTCTCCTTCCCAAATTTGCCCCAGTAATCGAGTCCCTAGGACTCTCCCAGTCTGTGCTGTTCAGATCTTTCTTACCTCAGAGAAAGCCATCTTCACTAAGGGTTAAACTTTCCCTGTCCAATACCATAAGATAAGAGACAAGAAATGTGGCCAGTGTGAGTGGAGATGTGCTCTGTGTTCAAAATACAGGCTGGAACTCAAGGGCTCAATACACACAAAACGGTGTAAATTATTTATCAATAATTTGTTTAATACTGGTTACCTGTTGGCATGATAACACTGACTATATTGGATTAAATATGTTAATGAAATTAATTTCACTTGCTTCTTAAAAACATGGCTACTAGAAAATCTAATATCAACAGCTATGACACTCTGCCAAAAGAACCAACAAATCTGTCCTAGAAGAAGTGCAACCAGAGTGCTCCTTGGAAGCAAGAATGGCCAGACTGCGTCTTACATATTTTGGACATGTAGTCAGTAGAGATCAATCCCTAGAGAAAGACATCATGTTTGGGAGAGTGGCAGGTCAACACAAAAGAGGAAAACCCTCCACCAGATGGATTGACACAGTGTCTACAACAATGGGCTTAAACATAAATAAGATCGTTTGTCTGGCACAGAATTGGCAAGTGTTTCGATGTGCTGTACATAGGGTCGCTATAAGTTGGACTCGACTCTACGGCACGCAACAACAACAAACAAATGACACCCTGGCATCTGATCCCGCCTGAGTTCAGAAGCTCAGCAGGGTTGCCCTGGTTAGTCCTTGGATGGGAGACTGCCTGGGAATACCAGGTGCTGCTGGCTAGGGAGAAGGACCTGGCAATCCACTCCCCAACAATCCTCCGTTGAAAACCCTACAAATAGCAGAGAAGCACAGACATAGTGCCAGACATGGTACAGTGTCAGGGAGTGTTCCATTCTGTTGTACTTCGGGTTGCTATGAGTTGGACCCAACTCAGTGGCACTTAAGAACAAACAAAAGGAAATCTAATAGGACCTGTATGATTTGCATGACTGGGGTTTAACTCAGTTGATAGAGAACTTGCTTTGCATGCTCTGAGGCCCTGGGTTCCTCAGCATTGCAAAAATGGGAGAAGGACCTGGCAGCCCACTCTGAAAACAATAAGCCATCAAAAACCCTATGTATAGCAGAGAAGCAGTTCGATTCCCAGCACCATATAAACGGGATAAGGATGTGTCAATCCACCCCTAAAGCAATCCCCAAACCATTGAGAACCCTAGGAGGGTCGTCATGAGTTGGACCCAACTCGACCGCACCTAACAACGACAATAACAATGTGATTTGCATTATATTTCTCTTGGACACAGTGGGGTTGGTGGTCTGTATTGACAGAGCCCAGTGAATACAGAAGGGAAACTGAAATGTTGACCTTTGGATGTTATTGTTGTTGTTGTTGTTAGGTGCCATCAAGTCGGTATCCAACTCATAGTGACCTCTGTACAACAGGGGAAACACTATTGTCAGTGCTTCTCTGCTGTTCATAGGGTTTTCAATGGCAGATTGCTTTTTGGGAGGGGGTTGCCAGGTCCTTCTCCCAAGCCTACAGCACCTGGTGTTCCCAGGTGGTCTCCCATCCAGGTACTAACCAGGCCCGACCCTGCTTAGCTTCCGAGATCTGACGGGATCAGATGCCACAGGGATACAGCTGCAGGCTTGGATGTTATACTTGGAGGTAAAGCGAAACTTGCTGGTGGGTGTGCCAGAAACCATGGCACACAGCTGCAGTCAGATATACCTTTCGTGCTTTGGTATTATGGGATGCCCCTCATGACCCTGGTGTTTGCAGCCTGCCTGGAGGCATGCACAGTGAAGCTGGCAAGCAGGACCAGGCATCGGTCTTTGTCTTTGTAGGGAGACAAAGCTCATGAGTCGACCAGGTGGAACCTCCGGGGATTCTCAGTGGAATCATTGCCTCTTCTTTCTATTCCAGCTCTCATTTTCTTCCTGGTTTCATCAGGATCAGATGTGAAGCGCTCTGGAGGTGAGTCTCCTCATGGCTTCAGGTCAGCGGGAAGGAAATCGGGATCTCGGCTGCTCCTTCAGGGGAGGGGAAGAGTCTTTTTCACGTGAGAGAGGTCTGAGTCTTGGCACTGTCTCTCTCTCTCTGGTGTTTGGCTATGCTAAGGGCTATTTCTCCATCTCCACCATCCTTCTTACCAACACGGTCATTTCTATCACTTGTTGTTAGGTGCTGTCAAGTCAGTTTCTGACTCATAATGACCCTATGTACAATGGGCGGAGCACTATTGTTTTGCTTCTCTGCTATTTGTAGGGTTTTCAATGGTGGCTTGATATTTGGGAGTGGGTTGCTGGGTCCTTCTCCCAAGCCTACAGCACCTGGTGTTCCCAGGCGGTCTCCCACCCAAGGACTAACCAGGACTGACCCTGCTTAGCTTCTGAGTTCTGATGGGATTGGATGCCACGGTGGTGCGGCTCCAGGCTCCCATCACTTAGCTGAGCAAATTATGCATGCCATTGCATTAATTCCTTACAACATTCCTGCAGAGAAGATACTGGTAATTATCCCCTCTTGACCAGTACTTCTGTGGAGGGACAGCTGGCTCCAGGTCACTTGGTTGGTAGATGCTGGACTCTGCTCTTCCTTTCTCCAAAGTCCATATTATTGTTAACCGAAGTCTTGGGTTGGGTCTCCCAGAAGCCAACTCTGCAGCAGGGCATTTCTCTTGGAAGTGACCTCAGAAAGTAGATGCGGAGAGTAGGGACATGGCATAGGAAGTGGAGGAACTAATGCAGGATCTATTATTAAACAAATGACATGTGGGCAATTGGAGCGGGACTCCCTTGAAGAACTGTGGGACACAGTATGGAACAAGTACATCTGAGTTATTTCTCCCAATGGGTAAGGAATTACATTACTTTTGAAGTTGTGCTAAAATATACATAAAGCATAAAAAGTTATCCCTGTAACCATTGTTAATTGTGCACTCCCATAGCAGCCACATTATTGGGAATCCATCACCACTCACCATCTCCAGACTTTTTCGTCTTCCAAACTACCACTTTCTGTTCATTAAACGTCACCTTCCTATTCCTCTCTCCAGGCCCTGGCATCCTTATTCTATTCTCTGTCTCTATGAAATTGACTACATTAGGGCCATTTTGTGAGTGAAATCATATATTTTTCCTTTTATGACTGGCTTATTTCATGGAGCATTATGTCCATGATGTAGCATGTGTTGAAATTTTCCTCCTTTTTAAAGGCGGAATAATGTTCCATTGTATGGATATACCACATTTGTTCATCTATTTATCTGTCAATGAACACAATGAACAGTTAGGTTGCTTCTACCTTTTGACTATTGAAAATAATGCTGTTGTGAACTAGGATGTCTGAATCTTTTTGATACCCTGCTTTCAGATATTCAGGGTATATGCCCAGAAGTAGAATTACTGGATCATATGGTAATTCAAAAATTATTTTTTGTAGTACTTGGAGGTTGAACCCAGGGCCTCGCATGTACTTTGCAAGTGCTCTACCACTGAGCTACACCTCCAGCCCATTTTTAATTTTTTATTTTGAGTCAGGGTCTTGCTAAGTTATGCAGGCTGCCTCTGGCCTGGAACTCAAGGCCCTCCTGGCTTCTCCTCCCAAGTCGCTGGGATTACAGGTATGCACCACGGCACCCAGCTTGATAGTTCAAATTTTTAATTTTTTGAAGAACTGCCATACTGTCCCATGGAGACTGCACTCATTTTCATTATTACCACAAGTGCGCATGTGTTTCAAGTTCTCCACATCCTCACAGACAATTGTTATTTCCTGGTTGTTTCTTTTTTTAAATAGTAATGAGGCTGGGTGTTTTTTTCCCTCTCACTGTCCTGGGGGTTGAAGCCAGGGCCTCATGCATAGACCAACATTCCCTCACCGAGCCACACTCCCAGCTCCTTTTTTTATTTTTATTTTTGTTTTGAGACATGGCCTCCCGAGGTTGCTTAGACTGCCTTTGGCCTCTAACTCGAGATCCTCTTGCCTCTGCCTCCTGAATCAGAGGGATCACAGGTGTGCACCACGCAGTGTGTTTTTATAGACTTACTCCTATTAGTCCCTTATCTAAGGAGCTGCTCCTGGAAGGAAGGCATTGCTGTCCTGCCCTGTGGTGAGCAAAGCAGACTCAGGGGTCAGAGAGAGCCCTCAGGGAAAGAAACAGGTTCTGCGGTTGAAATCTGACAGCTGGGAAAAATGGTTGCTGGTGGCAGATGTGGGAGATGGGGTGGGCATCGTGGACATCTGTGATCAGCAGTGGGATGGTTGCAAAAAAAGGATTCCAGAGAGGACATTCCTCTGACCACAGCATCTGGCCCATTGTAGGCGCTCAATGAGTATGTCTTGGATGAATGAATAAGTGAATAAGTGGTTTCTGTGTTCCCTGCAGCTTCTTGTGTGCCATGCCATGAAAATGCCACCTGCTACAACAGCACCCACTGTGTTTGCAAAAATGGCTTCCAGCCCAGGACTGGGGTGGGGCACATCATTGAACCCTATGAGGAGTGTGAAGGTAAAGATAGGAGTTTCTACTTCAATCATTCCTTTGTGGAAACTATTCCGGTCCGTGTGTTTCTCTCTTTCTCTCTCTCCTCTCTCTTCCTTCCTCCCCCCGTCACTCACTCTTTCTTTCTTTCTTTTTTTCTTTCTTTCTTTCTTTCTTTCTTTCTTTGTTTCTTTCTTTCTTTCTTTCTTTCTCTCTTTCTTTCTCTTTCATCTTTATCTTCCCTCCTCCTTCTTCCCTCCCTCTTCTTTCTTTCTTTCTTTATTCTTTTTCTCTTCTTTTCTTTTTTCTTTTTTCTTTTTCTTTTATCTTTCTTCCTATCACAGTATCACTATATAGTTCAGGCTGGCTCTCTATGTAGCCCAGGCTGGGCTGGGATTTGTGATCCTCTTTCTTCAGCCTCCTGAGTGCTGAGATTATAAGCATGCACCACCATGCCCAGCTTGGGTCCTCTTTCTTGAGCATCAACAGGAAAGTTTGATGGGAGAGAGACCCAGGACATAGAAACATTGCATAAGTTCATATTTAAAGAGTGTGTGTTTCCCGCCTCATTTGCAACCCTTCCTGAGAGTGTGTTCACTTTTCCTGACTCTAATCCCTTGCTGCTGGATGCTTGTGCTAAGCTGACTTGACAAAATATGTGACTCAGCATTTCACAACCCACTCTGCTCTTACTCCAGTGATTGGACATGCGACCAGAGATATTACCTTCATCATATACTAAAGCTCCTTAGGTCTTCATGTCTATTTCTTGACTCTGTTTCATTGGTGCAGGAGTAAATGAGGTTTTATTGAGGCTTTATAAGATGCTTCAATGTCTAGCAAGGCTGGACCACACACCATACCCATTCTGGTTATTCTTGCAAGAGAGAACCACCTTGTTTCACTCTATAAAATCCTTGTAAATTTTAAAATTGTATTTTGCTTGGGCTTATAAGTTAATTCTGGGATAACGTTATCTTTGTAATGTTGATTCATCCTATCAAAGAATAGGAGACGTTGCTTGGTATGTTTATAAACAATGTCAGGCAGTAGAGATTCCATGGGCAAGGGAAAAAATGTATAGTTTTATGAAAGTAAGAATAAGTATTTTCTCTTGGCTCACAGATATTGATGAGTGTGAAGCTGGGATGGCAGAGTGCAAGAAACAATCATACTGTAGAAATAAAGTTGGGAGTTACATCTGCAGCTGTTGGGTACAGCTTCCTATCTTCAACTGGATTGCCAGTCTCATTAACATAAACCATCCAGAATGTTATGGTAAGAATCTCTCCAGATACTCTTCCCACCATGAAAACAGCAGCAGGGAGCAGGGCTTGTATAATTATGCCAATCTCATGGCAGAATAAAAGAGCAGAGAGGTGTCATAACATTCTTCCCTTTTCTTGTCCATGATGGTCTTCTCCAGGGTGATGCCATCCAAATCCACACCATTGATAACCATCTCTGTATAGATACCTTAGGGGCCGGGGTTTAGCTCAGTTGGTAGAGGGCTACTCTGCATTCTCTGAGCATCCAGGTTTGACACACAGCAACACAAACATGTGAGAAGGATGTGGTAATCCACTCCTGAAGCAATTCTGAAGCAATCAGCCATTGAGAATTCTATGAGGGTCCATATGAGCCAGACTTGTCTCCATAGCACCTAACAGAAAACAGCAACATAGACACCTTACAAATTTATGTCTCTAACACAGATCTCCTTCCTAGGCTTCCAAATTCTTATTTTTCTTCTGCACTTCTCTACTTCTTATCTTTCACGGACCTCAAACTCAATTTCTCCATCTGCCTGCATATAAAATACCATACTTTGAGTTCTCACTAGAACATCTAATTCCAGTTCAAAGCCAATGATTACTCTAGCCTTCTCTCCATCATTTGGAAATTATTTCTCTGACAGGGAGAAATCTGCTTCTCATTTTTCCACAACATATTTATTTGCTCAATCCTCATATGATTCTGAATTTTGAGTTATGCCGATTAGATTTATGTAATATCTCTCCCACTTACCAGTTGACTTTTGGTAAGAGACTTAGCCAAGGTGCCACATCTTTGTCTTAGTGTCTTAGTGTGGAAGCTCAGCTGGAACCTGCCCACCATGTGTGGCCCTGATCTTATCTGAGATACCAGTGGCATAGCTTTCAGCATCAGAGCAACACACAAGCCCCACAGCATGACAAGCTGGTAGCCACATGGGGGCAAGAACATCAATTGCCATAACTTACTTGTGATTATTTTCCTGACAGACTGCAAAATTCCATAAGGTAATACCCTCGGTCTCTTCCCCTAAATCCACATGGTTTAGGATCCTGCCTGGTTTGGAGTAGCTCCTCAGTTAAATACTGCGGACTGGATTATTGAACTGGAAGCCTCATCCTACTTCTCTTTTTTTACCATTTTACTGTAGAATGCATTTTAGA
>VMDO01018375.1:0-42349 GCA_007922755.1 Pedetes capensis
GCCAAAAGAACCAACAGATCTGTCCTAGAAGAGGTACAACCAGAGTGCTCCTTGGAAGCAAAAATGGCCAAACTGCGTCTTACATATTTCGGACATGTAGTCAGGAGAGAACAATCCCTGGAGAAGGACATCATGTTTGGAAGAGTGGCAGGTCAATGGAAAAGAGGAAAACCCTCCACCAGATGGATTAACACAGTGTGTGCAACAATGGGCTTAAACATAAATAAGATGGTTTGCCTGGCACAGAATCGGCAAGTGTTTTGATCTGCTGTACATAGGGTCGCTATGAGTCGGACTCGACTCAACGGCACCTAACAACAACAACAACAAAGCGGTGCTCTCTGAAGCACAAACCTGGGTGTAGGGAAGGCACTCTGTGGTTAGGGTTCTTTCTGTGGGGAAATTTGGTGGTGTGGAAATCCAAAAGTTCCTTAAACTGGGCTCTGGGTCTGTAAGTGCCATGGGATTCTCTGGTAATAAATGCCCGAAGTGTCTGTTGGTGTGAATGGGGACTGCTGGGGCCTCTTGCTTCCCCTTTCCCCATAGGGTGAAGTCCATTTTTATTCAGTGGTTGATCTTGAGAGAGAGGATGGCAGATGCTCTGTGCTTAGTTCACTTTATCAGGCCCTTGGGTATGTCCATGCTCTGCAGTGTCTACTCCTGTTCCCACTTTCTTTCTCTACTCCCAGTGGGTAGAACCTTCCTGCAAGCTGTACTGCCTGAGGTTGGGGAGGGGTGGTGGAGGAAGTCCCTTTGCTGCTTGGATACTGCTGCTCAGAGGCTCAGTTTGCTGCTGTCGGCCTGTGGGCAGGGTCTAGTTCTCTGCCCAGCACTTAATTTTATTGTGGTGGGCCTGATACTGCGTTTTAGGTCTTTGGCTAGGGAGCATAGGCTTTTGGGGGTCTTTTATGGTCTCTGCTCAGTGGATTACTTGCTTCTTCATTTCCAAGCTTGGAATATATGAAGGGGAAAAAGAACTTGTGGACCTCACTGCCATTTCATTCCTTGGGCTTTGAGATCCACAGCCAGTCTATCTTCTTTTTCATACCTTTTTAGAGTAGTATATTTGTTTTTTATATAGTGCCTGGGAATTTTAATTGTTTTTGTGGGAGGAACAGTGAAGAATACATCTACCCTATCTTCCTAGAAGTGGGAGTCCATGTACTACTTTTTAAATAATAAAAAAAAAGTCTCTTAAAAGAAGTATTAGAACTTTGATAAAAGATCCTTTTTGCTAATAGTTGGAAAAATATAATTTCTATAATTACTGAGGCTTTCTTATTCTTCTTCTGGTCAATGGGCTATACATGTATATATGTGTGTTTGCACCCAAGCTAATTCCTTAAAGATAACTAGCATTTCAAACCTTTTAAATGAAACTTGGTATTGATTTGAGTCAGCAATAAATACACATAATGCAGTGGGAAGAAGAACATGATCCCTGTCTTGGACCTGTGGCATTTCCATTAAGAAGCATGTGCTTACTAAAAGCCTTCAGCTGTTAGTATATTAATGGAAATTGGATGGAAGTTCCAAAAAGCCAGTCAGAAAATTAATAGGATCTGTTCTGGTAGGTGCCTTTTTCAGTGGAGAATGAGGAAGATGGAAGAAAGATCTCTAACTTGTACACTACTTCCCCTACCCCCCAACTCTCCCAGAGGCCCTGGATTCTTGGCCTAACTATCCTAAACAATCTCCTGTGTCTGTCTTAATTAATCTTCACTTTGCTTTCTGGGAAATTCATTTCATAATTTATGTGAGTAGCTAAATAAAGTTCTTGAGGACACATACCCAATATTAATCAAATCCAAGTAAGAGCTTCTTCTAAAAGTACTAGAGAGACTTTAATCTTGTAAAGTTGTTATGCATTGGTTTGGGGGTGGGCTTTAGAAATTCCCAGTTCATGGAAGAGATGGGAGAATAGCACCCTTGTAGCGCACTCTTATGGTATGCCATAAAATCACATTCCATTTTATTGGTACCTGTGCCATGAAAGCAGCAAGTGATTTCAATCAAAATAGTAACTGATAAGGCCATTTTTGTCTACAGCCCTAGCACCTTGGCATCTAATCCCGCCTGATCTTGGAAGCTAAGCAGGATCAGCCTGGTTGGTTCTTAGATGGGAGACCGCCTGGCAATACCAGGTGCTATAGGCTAGGGAGAAAGACCTGGCAATCTATTCCCGAAACAATCCACCATTGAAAACCGTATGAATAGCAGAGAAGCACCAACAATAGTGCCGGCATGGCACAGTGTCAGGGAATGTTTCATTCTGTTGTACATAAGATCACTATAAGTTGGACCTGGCTCCAAAGGCACCTAACAACAAATGCCATTTTTAGTCTGACAAATTTAGTACTTTGTTTGATGACTATTTACACTGAATTAAGCTAAGTGACCAACTTCAAGAAATCAGTCTTGGTGTAAGGTGGGAGAAATGGAGTTAGATATGAGTTGCTTTTGAGTGGATATTCTTTATGGCCTGATTGTAAATCTTGTCATGTTGTTCTGAGTTTTTTTTAATTTGAACTTACTAATGGTAGATTACTTTAGAGAAAGTATTTATTTAGAGGAGGGATCTTGCTGTGTATCTCAGCATGTCCTGGAACTACTTATGTAGACCAGATTGGCCACGAATTCACATTGATCCTCCTGCCTCTGCCTCCTGAGTGCTGGAATTGCAGACATATGCCACTATGCCCGGCTACCATTAGTATTTTGATTGGTCTAGATTTAGAGCCATGTATAGATATCTCTCAGGGCTGGGATTTAGCTCAGTTGGTAGAGTGCCGCTTTACAGTCTCTGAGGTCCTGGGTTTGATTCCCAGCACCATAAATAATGGGAGAAGGACATGGCTATCCACTCCAGAGGCAATCCTGAAACAGTCAGCCATTGAAAACCCTATGAGGGTGGCTATGAGTTGGACATGACTCAATGGCACCAACCAACCAACTATAGATATCTCTCAGTCATGACAAAAACCATGAAGACTGAAAATGTTGACTATGAGATGGATACTGAATTCACTGATTACGTGGGTGACCAATGTTTTTATGTAAAGTTCTAATTCTTTACTAGCCTTCTTTCCATTGCTTAGGAGATTCATTAACAATTGTATTTAAAAATATCCTTTCTGCTATTCCTTTTGAAGCACAAGGAGAATTAGCCATATGGGAAGATGCTTGAATTAAAGGCATTGGATTTATAATCTGAGCAGACTTTTGATTTGGAGTTTGCATTTGAATCATGTGGTGATGGTGGTTCTCCTGATCTGCACTTCAATCCACCAGAGAAACTTTAGTTTCAGATAACTTTTTACCTGTTTGAGGTATCCCAGCCAGGGCCCCAAAGACAATTGTGCCTATGTCACCTGGTTTATATTTTAAGTACTCTCATTCAAGATCCTCAAATATTGTGCAAATATATCCATGTGATTCAGCAACAGTTTTAGATGAGTTAGCCTGATGAAGTAATATTTGCAAATTTTACTCTTCCATAAAAAGTCAATTGTTAATAAATATTTTAATAAGATGAGGTCTAATTCTCTTAATCATAGTGAAAATAGCAGCAGGTTCCTTATCTTCTGTGGCAAATCTTAGTTCCTGCTATGTTGTATGTATACCTCAAACTATTATATGCATTTATGTGATTTGTACAGGAATAGTACAGATATTTTCAAATTGTTTTAGCTTTCCCAGATCTTGTATTTATGTATTTAACCTTTAAACATGCAGACTAAAATGAGATCACATTTCTTTCTAGATCTAAAAATAGAATAAAGATTAGTTATTTTAAAAAATCTACAATATAAGGAAAAAATAAAGAATTCCTAGACATCAATAACAAAATAGGCAATTAATGGAAAATGGGCAAATGACTTAGACTTATACACCATTTGAATATCTTCTTTTGTAAATAAGTATATAAAAGATGCCAAGTTTCACCTGTTATTAGGAAATGGAAATTAAAATTACTATAATATACCATACATTCCGAAGAATGCATAAAATGTAAAACATAAGACACTAAATGCTGACAAAGATGAGAAACAACAGCACTTTTATTCCCTGCTAGTGGTAGTATGTAGTTGCACAATCACTTTGGAATTCTAGGTAGTAGTATCCACATATCCATGCCCTAAAGACCTGGAATTTCTAGTCCTAAGTAGATAACCTAACCAAGTATAATCACGTGTAGACACCAGAAGGTATACAAGACTAATTGTAATAATTCCAAACTTAAAAATACCCAGATATGCATCAACAGTAGAATGCATAAATGAATTAATATATTCACACAAGGGAGCACAGCAAAGTCAATGAACAAATTACAATAACATGGATGAGTCTTACAAAGTTTAGCAAAACAAGTGATAAATCAGCTCATATTGTATGATTGTATTCTATCAAGCTCATGAGCAGGCAATAACAATGATATTTGAAGTGATGATAGTGGTTACTCTTGGGACAAGTAACTAGATGGAAGAATAGGGTGCTTCTGGAAGCTGGATCTAGACGCTCATTATATGGGATTATTAATGGACAATACATTGAGGTGCATATTTATGATTTGTTCACATTTAAAACTGATTTTAATCAGTTTTAAGGATAGCTTTCATCTCCAATATTGGTGATAATTTTAAATAAAATGGATTGGGGGCCAGGGCTGGAGTCAGTGCTCAGTTATTTCTCTAGTTGCTAATTTCTGATCTTGGTCTTGATTCATTACATAGACTGCCACTCTGCATGAGGGAAATGAAAACTTTTGGAGTTCTATTTGCTAATGTTTCCATCAGTATCACAAAATATTGGTGGTTTGGAACCAATCATCTGTTGACTTTTAAAGATACAACATTTTGGGCTGAGAGGTATAGCTCATTTGTAGAGCACTTGCCTAGCATGTTCGAGGTCCTGGGTCTGACCCCCAGCACTGCAAAACAAAACAAAACAAATAAATGAATAAAAAATAAACAACATTTTAAATGTCTATGCCTAAAAACAAACTTGTAAAGCTGCAGTAGGTACCATTATGAGGTAGAAGTCTGAATGAGAAGGCTGTGTTGTTGTTGCTGTTAGGTGCCGTCGAGTCGGTATCCAACTCATAGCGACCCTCATAGGGTTTTCAATGGCTGCCTGTTTCCGAATTGCCTTGGGAGTGGATTGTCAGGTCCTTCTCCCATTTCTGTGGTGCTGGGAATTAACTCTGGACCTCAGAGAATGTAGTGCAATGCTCTACCAACTGAGCTAAATCCCAGCCCGAATGAGAAGGCAGTGGATCCATATTGTGGACACTTTGTCTTTTTCTACTGAGTGAATGTGGTCAAGTCTGAGCCTCCGTTCCTTCTCTCTACAGTTAATACTTTTCGTGCCTAAAGGTAGAAGATAAACTCTACGATCTCCTGGGTCCTTTCTAGCTTTGAGATCTAAAGTCTACCATCTGGTGGCACTGGGAAAGTTCTTAAAGTAATTGATTATATAATGAATTCATACTGTTATTAATTCCTAGTCCTTGGTTCTGATGTCATGTTCAATTATAAATAGGACCCCAAACACACACTAATAAACTTCAGGGTATATAGAAAAGTGATGATTTTTTTTTTTCTGTACTAGGGCATTGAACTCAGGGCCTTGCACATGCTAGGCAAGTGCTCTATCACTGAGCTGCACCCCCAGCCCAATTTTTATATTTTGAGACAGAGTTTTACTGAATTGCACAGGCTGCCTATGGCTTTGAACTTGTGATCCTCTTGCCTCAGCTACTTGAGTTGCTGGGATTACAGGCATGCCCCATGGCACCTGGTTGCAAAATATAATCTTACATTGATCATATGGATATCTCACCTTGTCTTCACCCTCAAATCCATCTCTTGGTATTCTTAGGATTTGTTGCTCTGCAGCAAGGATGCTTTTCAGGAAATGTTCCATATTAGTGAAGAGAAGAAGATCTTTGTTTTTCTTAATATACTGTAGAGAGTGTGGGGAATAGTGTTAAAACCTTTGCTTCATTTCCTTTAAGTACTCTTGGCTCTACTTGGCCAAAATGTGGATCTAAGAGTACTGCATATAATTTTGCTTTAATAAAATGAGAACTTTATAGATGGTGGTTGGCAGAGGACTAACATTCCAGCTTTATAGCTATCTGTTTTGGACAAGTTGTTTTTAATATCTTAAAGCCTTCTTTCCCTTAACTATAAATTAGGAATAAGACTACCCCCTACCTTGTAAGGGCATGGGTAAGATTTAATGAGACAATGCATGTACAATTCTTAGCATAGCATCTAGCATGTGACAAATATATAATGAATATTTACTCTTTTGTCTTATAGTTAGCACTGGTAGATTTTGATAGTTCAGAATACAGTATCAGGGTACACATACCCACATACCCCCAATACATCTAAAGTCTATTATGAGCCTGGCACATGGGCTGCATCAGGAAACAAAACCAACCGCCATCTGTGCTGTCACGTAGCTTATTTTGTAGCTTAGGAGGAAAAGTCGTAAGTATGAGTGAGCAAATCTTATTGTATTCTAGGAAGTGATAGAGGAAAAAGGAAGAGCAGAGAGAGGAACAGCTGATGAGGGAGGAAAAGAAGGCTGTGAATTAGGATAGTGAGGTGAGGCCTCATTGAGAAGGTGACATTTGAGAACAGACATGGAGAAGATGAGGGATTCAGGTGTGCTATAACTCCTTAAACCAGGGTTTCTTAACCTCAGCACTACTGACATTTTGGGATGGATAATTCTTTGCCATGGGGGCTTTCCCATGCGTTGAATGCTGCTTAGCAGCATCCTTGGCCTCTACCCAGTGGTTGTTAATGGGATCTTCTTTCCCTGAGTCATGATAATCAAAAAGGTCTCTAGACATTGCCAAATGTCCTAAGGGGGTCAAAAATGGTCCTGGTTGAGAAGCACTGCCTTAGAGGAAAGAATGTTCCAGGCAGAGAGAATTCTTAAGGGGAAGTATACCCAGTATGTTTGAAGAGCAAGGAGGTAAGTATTTTTGGAGTTGAGAGAGCAGGGGGAAGCATGGTAGGTGAAGAAAAAATGGGGACTTGGTTTCCTTGCCTTTTTCTCTGAGTGAGGTGGGGAGCCACAGCAAGATTTTGAGCAGCTCTGATTTTTGTTTTAAAAGGGTCTCTTTGACAGCTGTGTTGAGAATAGACTGAAGAGAGGCAAGGATGATCTAAGGGAGACCAATTAGTATTGCAGAGATCCAGATAAGAGATGGTGGTGGCTTGTACCAGGTGGTAAACAGAGTAGTTGATGAGCTGTGGTTAGATTCTGGATATGTACTGAAGGCAGAAAAACAGGACTTCCTAATGGATTGGTTGTGGTGTGTATGATACAGAAGGAAGTTTCAAGGAAGGCTTTGGCTTAGAAAACCCTAGGAACAGAACTCTCCTTAGAGGTGGAAGGTTTTAGGGAGAGTAGGTTTGGAAAGAAGATAAGAAATTGGGTTTTGGACATGCTGAGTTTGAAACACTTATTAGATCTCTATGTGGATATGGCCAGTAAGCAATTGGATATATGAGTTGAGTTAGAGAGTTGAGTTGGAACTGAAGATAAAGATTAGAGTGTAATTGATATATGGATGGGATTCCAAGCTAGAACACTGTATGAGACTTGAGTATAGCCAGAGAAGTGAAGTGGACAGGACTGAATCCTGGCTCTCCAGCACTGGAAGATCAGAGAGAAGAGGGATCATACAGGAGAGAGAGAAGGAACAACTAAGAGGTAGGAGGAAAACTAGCAGAACTCAGTGTCTTGGGATTCAAGTGAAGAACATGTCAGGAGGAGGAGGAGAAGGTGAACATAGGTATCAAATGCTGCTGAGAGATGAGGACACAGAATTGACTGTCTCTGTGATGTGTGGATGCTGGGTTATAATAGAATTCTGTTATAGAAGACTATCATGGTTAATCTTGATTGTTGATTAGATTGAGGGACATCTAGGAGGTTAGTACAATACACCTCTGGATGTGTCTGTAAGAATGTTTCTATAGGTGATTATATCATGAGGCTCTGACATAACCAATGATTTAATCCTCTGATAGATTAAAAATTTGAATAGACTATTGAGAGGTACACCTGCAGCAGTAGCCCTGTGGCATCCGATCCCGTCAGATCTTGGAAGCTAAGCAGGGTCGGGCCTGGTTAGTACCTGGATGAGAGACCGCCTGGGAACAGCAGATACTGTAGGCTTGGGAGAAGGACCTGGCAACCCGCTCCCAACAATCAATCTGCCATTGGAAACCCTGTGAACAGCAGAAAAGCACTGACAATAGTGTTTCGCCTGTTGTATGTAGGGTCGCTAAGAGTCGGATACCGACTTGACGGCACCTAACAACAACAACAATTGAGAGGTAGTGCAACTGTGGAAAGTGGAGCATAGTTGAAGGAGGTGAGTCATTTGAGGTGTGCCTTTCAGGGGTATAATTTGGCCCTGGCCCCTTCCTATTACTCTCTTTGTTTCCTGGCTGCCATGAAGTGAGCTCCTGCCACCATGATATTCTGCCTTGCCTCAAGCCCAAAACAATGAATCTAACTGACTTTTGTTGTTGTTGTGGTTAGGTGCCGTGGAGTCTGTATCCGACTCATAGCGACCCTCATAGGGTTTTCAATGGCAGATTGTTTCAGGATTGCCTTGGGAGTGGATTGCCAGGTCCTTCTCCCGTTTTTGTGGTGCTGGGAATTGAACTCGGGACCTCAGAGACTGCAGTGCGGCGCTGTACCAACTGAGCTAAATCCCAGCCTGCAGCTGACTTTAGACTTTACTAATCTCTCAAACCATGAACCAAAATAAATTCTTCCTCTCTTAAGTTGTCACAGTGACAAAAAAAGCTAACACAATGACCAATTCCACTATTAAGATAAAATAAATCTCTGACTTAGTCGCTAATGGATATTTGATCATGGAGAGATGCATAAGGGCCATTTACTTAGGAGTCAGGAGACCTAGACTCTAGTTTCAGATCCACCACTACAAATAGCTTCATGATTTTGGGAAAATTGTTTACTCTTTCCTTAATATAAAATGTGGCTAAAAATATATATGCTACTTACTTTTCAGAGTTGCTGTGTGGATCAAGTGAGACAATACACATAAACATGGCTTTGAAACATGAAATTTAACATAAATGATGGAAAAATTGCTCTTGTTTATAACTCAAGAATGCATTGTTCTTTAATAAAGAATTATCTTTTTAGGATCATAGACTTTTATGATCTCTTATTTTCTCATACATTTTTATTAACACATATTGTATATATTGGTGGAGTTCAGTGTGATATTTCTTTCCATGCATATATTATGTGGTTATCAAATTCAACCTTCCTTTTCCCATTTTTTTGTCTCCCACATATCTTTCTCAATCTTTAGTAATCACTATTCTACTTCCAGGTTGGCATTTTTTAGTTTCCACAGAAGGTATGTGTTCTTATTGATGAAGAATTTCTCATAGGCAATATATTGTTTTTATTTTTTAAAAATCCATTTAGCAGCTGGGTGCAGTGGTGCATGCTTATAATCCTAGCAACTTGGTAGACAGAGGCAGGAGGATTGCAAGTTTGAGGTCAGAGGCAGCCTGGGGTAATGCAGCGAGACCTTGTCTCAAGGTGAAAAATAAAATGGGGCTGGGGATGCAGCTCAGTGGTAGAGCACTTACAAGTATGTGCAAGGTCCTGGGTTCAGCTCCCCAGTACTAAAAAAAAAATTAAAATTCCTTTATTGTTGTTGTTATTAGGTGCCATTGAATCCAGTCCAATGCATCACGACCCTATGTACAACAGAAAGAAACACCACCTGACACTGTACCATGCCTGGCACTATGTCAGTACTCCTCTGCTATTCTTTGTTCTTCTATTCCTCCCTTGTTTATCCTTGTGTTTTGATTGCTTACTGTATTGATATATATTTGACTCTTTTCTTTCTTTTTTTGTATGTACTCTTGTAGGGGATTTTATACTTTCACATGCTTTTATAATGGTAGTTATCTTTCACTTCTAGATATAAAATGACCTCAAACATCTTTTGAAAGCCTGGTCTGTTGGTGATGAATTCCTTCAGTTTTTGCTTGTCTTGGAAGACTATTTCTCCTTCATTTCTGAAGAATAGTCTTGCTGGGTATAGAATTCTTTGTTGACAGTTATTTTGTTTTAGGACTTGGAATACATCGTTCCTTTCTGGGCAGTAATGTCTGCTGAGAAATCTGCTGTGTTAATGGGGACTTGGCGCTTTTTTCTTGCATAGTTTAGAACTTTGTCTTGTACTTTTGACTGTTGACAGTAATATGTTGTGATGAAGATATTTTCTGGTTATGCCTTGTAAGCCTCCTATATGTGGATATCCGTATCTTTCCCAAGACTTGGGAAGTTTTCTACTATTATTTTGTTGAATAACTTTTCTGTGCCATTAACTCTTTTCTCCTCATCTTTGGGTATTCCAAAAATACAGATATTTGTTCATCTAACAGTATTTCAACAGTTTTGGATGTTCTTTTCATTCTTTTTTTTTTTTTTTTGGTAGTGGTGGTGGTGGGGTCTGGTACATTTAAAAAGACCTGATTAAAGGTCAGACATTCTTTCTTCTACTTCATATAGTCTATTTTTGAGGCTTTCAAATGTATCTTCTATTTGACTTATTGAGCTGACCATTTCCAAAATTTCTGTTTGGTTCTTTTTGAAAATCTCAGTCATTTTGCTGAATTTCTCATCCATATCCTGCATTGTCTTCCTAATTTCATTGAACTGCTTATTTGTATCCTCTTGAATCTTGTTGTGCTTTTTTTTAATAATATTTATTTTTGAGTCAGAGTCTCCCTATGTAGCCCAGCCTTGCCTTGAACTCACTAGGTAGCCCAGACTGGCCTCCAACTCTCAGTCCTCCTGGATTATAGGCAAATACCATGCCTTCTGGCTTAAATTCCTTATAAGGCATTTAATCCATATCAGTTATTGGAGATTTGTTGCTAGAGAGCTTTGTTCTTTTGCAGGAATCATATTACTTTGTGTTTTCATATTTCTTGTACGCCGGTGTTGAGGTTTATGCATCTGGTGGATCAGGCATTTTTACCATCTTTACCATTTTTATGCGGTGACTTTCTTAGTACAATGCTTTATCCTGAAGACATGTCTTAGGGTGGTGGTTTGTTATGTGATGTTGGCTTTATTTCCAGCTGGGCACTGTAGTGTAGTCCTCCTATAGCTTCTCTGGTGTGATTAATGACTTTGTGCACAATATATACCATGACTCAGTAGGAGAGACTTACTGTTTCTGTGGGCCATACGAGAATGGGGATGCTAAGGGGCTCATGCAGACATGGTACACATAGCAGGGGCTATAGGGTGCCCACAGTGTGGCTGCTCTTATAGTGGGAGTGGTGGCCCTAGTGGGTGATGGGAGTTTCTCAGTAATTGCTGAGGCCAGGCCTGCTACTGACAAGGGCCTCTGGCCCGGAAGGATCCAGCAGTGGCGAGGGGCCTGTGGCACCTATCCTCTGACTGCTCAGGGGTGCAGGCCAGATGCTGCCTGGGGAGAGGCTATGGCAGGAGTTGCACGCCCCCTCAGCAGTGCCCCCACCTAGTCCTGACCACAGTGTGAGGTCAGGGTGCAGAGGTGGGGTGGCACCGGGAACCATGGTGTTCCTCTCTGTGGTGGTGAAGCTCGCGGGGGAGGAGGACTGTGGCTGGTGCAAGACAAAGTTCCTTGCTGCCTTCTTTGGCTCTGTGTGCCCCTGGCAGGGGGCGGCTGGAGCCGCGGCTTTTCTCTCTCCCACCTCTGCAGCTACAGTGGGCACCAGGGAAGGGGAGAGGTGCCCATCAGAGCCATGGGGCTGCTCATGGTGCCCTTAGCACGCCCCTGCTGGAGGGCAGCAGAGTGAATCAGTGTTCCCTCCCTGCCCTGGAACAGGTGCCTGAGCACAGTGCAGGGCAGGGCTGGTGGAACTGCATGGGCACCTGCCTTAAGGTCAGGCCCTGGCCCAAGTCCACAGGAAGCTAGCCTGGAGGTCAAGGGTGGTGCCCTTTGCTCCTGTCTGTGCTCAATACCTGTCCCCTAGAGTGCAGGGCACCCAGCCAGCTTAGGGCACAGTCATTCCACTGGGCCAAGTTGGGTTTGCAAGGCAGCTACCCCCTAAACCAGCACAGAAGAATGTTGGTGGGATTCCAAAGATGGGGAAATGCAGGGTTTTCTGACCCCTTCAGTAATCCAAACTCAGGTAATAGCTCTCTTCCCAAGAGGGCTTTTGGCTAGTGCCCTAGGGAGTTGCTGGGAGATGAGGTGAGATTCTTTTCCAAAGTAAGGCTACTCCACAGGTTTCAGTTTGCTTATCTAGCTGGGCTGCAAGCCTGGGAGGACTGTGACACTTTCCAGTAGCTAGGACTGCCGGCATCCATGCTGATAGTCTGCTGGGCCTTTCCTGTTCACCCTGTCCTCTGCAAAGGGGAGACTCCCCCTCCCTGGCTATGGAGCCACAGAAGCAGATGCTGGGGTATTCTGTTGTCCCAGGACTCAGAATCTTACAAGTTTCCAGCCCTTCTCTTGCTGATTTCCAGTGTTCTTCCAGTCACTTACCCCAAAGTGCACCTATACAACTGTCCCTTTGGTTCTTTGTGGAGGAAGAGGCGAGTGCTGGGTTCCTTTATCCAGCCATCTTGGACTTCCAAGCTCTTTTATTTTTCATACTTAAAAGCTTAGATGATATTTTCATTAAAGTGCTTTAAATAACATACTTTTAAGAAGAAGACTATTGTCAAGCTTGCACAGAAAATAGCACATTACAAGTTTGGGTAAAGATGCTCTCACTTCGGCATCTGGACTTGGAGTTACAATGTGTTTTACAGATGGATTTCTGATAACTTATTGGTAACATGTTAGTACTGAGATATGAAGTTAAATAAATGTGGTCCCCCATTTGCAATCACTATGACCCATTGATCTATGTAACCACTGTCTTCCTGTAGAATGCAGGATTTAAAAAATCTTGTCATATGTGTTTTGAGAAGCAGGCTGGGTGTCAAGGCAGTGACATTCAAGGGTATATCAGAAATATCTAAATTGATCATACCATGGGGCATTTTCTTTGAAGAAGTCAATTTTAATTTTCCCCTTCTCATGGTAGGGGTTTGTTCTGATCTGTGTTCTTATATTTATATCCATCTTTCTTCTTCAGTATGTAGGAGTTCTTTAAGTATCCTCTGGAGTGCTGGCTTAGTGATCATATCCTAAGTTTATGTTTATCATGGAAGGTCTTAATTTCTCCTTCAATTTTAGAAGATAATTTTGCTGGACAAAATATTTGAAGTTGACAGTTATTTACATTTAAGGCCTAAAAAATCTGATTCCAAGCTTTCCTAGCTTTTAAGGTTTGTATTGAGAGATCTAAAGTTATTCTGATGGGTTTGCCTTTGTAGATAAGCTGAGGATTTTCTCTGGCTGCCTTTAAAATAATTTACTTACTTTGTAGTTTTAACAACCCAAATACAATATGACAAGGAGATCAATGGAATATAATAGAAGATCCAGATATAAGTTCACATTGTTGTTGTTGTTAGGTGCCATCAAGTTGGTATCCGACTCATAGCAACCCTATGTACAACAGGCAACTGTTGTCCGTGCTTCTCTGCTGTTCATAGGGTTTTCAATGGAGGATTGATTTTTGGGAGTGGGTTGTCAGGTCTTTCTCCTAAGCCTACAGCACCTGGGTGTTCCTGGGTGGTCTCCCATCCAAGTACTAACCAGGCCCAACCCTGCTTAGCTTCTGAGATCTGACAGGATCGGATGCCACAGTGCTATGGCTGCAGGCCAAGTTCACATAGGCACAACCAATTGATCTTTGACAAAGGTCCCAATCACATACTATGGCAAAAAGATAGTCTTAAATAAATGGTGTTGGAAAAACTGGATTTCCACATGTAGAAGAATGAAAATCAATCCATACTTTTCACTCTGTGCAAAAATCAACTCAGAACAGATCAGAGGTCTTAATGTAAAGCAGGAAATTGTGAAATTATTAGAAGAGAAAGTCTATAATACACTTCAACATGTGAGCATAGGTAAATTCTTTCTCAACATATCCAGAATAGCCCAGGAAATAGTACCAAAATCGATAAATGAGATTATAGAAAATTAAGACTTCTGCACTGCTAAGCACACAATTAACAGAGTAAAGACTGAATCTACAGAATGGGAGAAAATCTTTGCAATCTACATATCCAACAGAGGATTAATATCAAGTATATAGAAAGAATTTAAAAAATTAAATGCCAAAAAACCAAGTAACCCTATTAATAAATGAGCAATGGAACTGAACAATTTTCAAGGGCAGAGGTACAAGTCACCAAAATATAAATGAAAAAGTGTTCAATTTCCTTAGCTATTAGGGAAATGAAGATGAAAACTACACTCATTTTATTTTACCCCAGTTAGAATGGCTAACTTCAATGAAACAACAACAAATGCTGGCAAGGATATGGAGAAAAAGGAATCCTTTTACATTGCTGGTGAGATTTTAAACTAGTACAATAGCTATGGAAAGCAGTGCAGAGGTTCCTCAGAAAATTAAAAATTGAACTACCATTTGATCAAGCAATCCCACTTTTAGGTATGTACCCTAAGGAAGCTAAATTACTATATGATAGAGACACTTGAACTTCCATGTTTATTGCAGCAGTGTTCATAATTGCGAGGTTATAGAATCAATCCAGATGTCCTTCAGCAGAAGAATGGATTAAATAAGATGGTATGTCTATAATATGGAATGCTATGGAGTCATAAAAGAAGAATGATATTATAGCATTTGCAGGTAAATGGATGGACTTGGAGACCATCATCTTAAGTGAAATAACAAAGTCCCCCTAAAAAAGAATACCATGTTTTCACTTAGATGCAGAAGTTAGACATGAAGATTAACTTCTTCTTAGTTGTTTTGATTAGATAATGTATATTTCTACAGATTATTAGTTGTAGGGAAAAAAAGAATGTCAGGTATCTGACTAGTTGTGCTGCTCAAGACAAGATGGATTTGTGAAGTAGGATACATTTCTGTAGTCTTCAGCAAGCAAATCTCCAAAGATATACTGAGGAACAATAGGATTAATAGGATACACAGCCTCATTGAAGCAAGATAAACATCATCAAAGAGATGACACAGGGAAACAGTTTCTATCTAGATTTGTGTTTCATGAACTTTTGAAAGGCTGAGTTTCTACCACGTGCCATGGCTCACGTCTGTAATCCCGGCAACACAGGAGGCAGACGTGGGAGGATCACAAATTCAAGGGCAGAGGCAACCTGTGTAATTTAGCAAGACCCTATCTCAAGATTAAAAAAAATGGGCTGGGGATGCAGTTCAGTGATAAAGTGCTTGCAAAGCATGAGTGAGGCCCTGGGTTCAACCCTCAAGTACCGCAAAAAAAATTATTTTTAATAGTTGTGTTAAAAAATTATTTTTAATAGTTGTGTTTGAAATATATATCAGAGTATCAAAAGTTCTTTTTGGATATAATAGAGAAAGAAAAATATGTAGTTTAAAAACAACAACAAAAAAGCTTTAATGATGATGTTTGTAAATAGACTTGTTGCAGGGTAAAAACGAAAAACAATAAAATAAATTTTAAACAAGACCATGCCATACATAAGATAAAGCTAGTTACCTCTTCCAGTGACTCTGGCTCCAAGCGAGACTCAGGCTTCCTTTCAATGAGTTTGGAGAGAAGATCTCTTTCTCTTTCAGAGATGGGCTGCTCTTCCAGCAGAATAGCACTTATGCTTTGGTCAAGCTTACTGTCCCAGGAAACTGCTGACATTTGCAATGTGGTAGAGAAAGCATCCCTGAAATAGGCCTCCAGTCCCTGGTCAAGAGAGAGAAGAGCTAGATCATTATGACTTTTAGGCAATTGCTAGTAAAGCTTTAAAATAACAATTGAAAGGAAAATGGGGCTTGAGATTTATCAACCTCACCTGCCCTCTCTCATTAACAATTCTAGTGAGGTTTATGTTATGGACAATCAAATGTCAATAGAAAGCTAAAATGCTGTTCTTGGAAGAAATCTGCTTCCCTCAAGAAGTAGTGCATACATTTTGTCATATGCTTGCACTGTGACAGAGTGGTACATGTATTTCTTTTATATGCTGCTACAGGACATCTCCCCCAAGTATCTACCAGCTTGTCATATTGTCGGGGCTTGCATGACATTGTGATGTTGGAAGCTATGTCACTGGTATGTCAGATACCAGCAGGAATACCCATGGGGGACAGGTTTCAGTTGAGCTTTCAGGCTAAGACAGACTGGGGAGAAGGACCCAGCAGCCCACTTCAAAACAATTAGCCATTGAAAACCCTATGAATAGGAGAGAAACACTGTCAAATATAGTGCTGGACAATGAGCTGGAAGGTTTCAAGAAATGACTGGGGAAGAGTTGCCTCCTCAAAGTAGAATTGACCTTAACAATGGGAATGAGGTTAGGATCCTTTTTGCTGATGTGGCATGACTCAAAATGAGAAGAAAGACAGTGGCTGCAACAAGGAGCTCAAACAAAAAGACTGTATGCATAGCACAGTGTTGGGTAATGTTTCATTCTGTTGTATGTAGGGTTGCTATGAGCCAGAACCTACTCAAAGTCACCCAACAACAACAGGAAATTTGATTAGGAAAATCCTCTTCCTGGCCAGGCATTAGGAACCAAAGGCTGTCAATGGGACTCAACTAGATTTAGAATGTTACAAAGCTTACAGCTTTTGTTGCCCCAAGGATTGGGGTCTGAGTCACAGAGAGAGAAGGAAAACATCTTGCGCATATTATAAATACCTTGTAAAATGACCTCAGAAAGCTGGGATTGGAGTCCTGGTGGAGTTCTCCAGCAGCGATGTGGGCCAGGCAGTGGATCAACAGCAGAACAAAGCTTCCCACAGATGCCAAACACTCTCTCCCAATGAACAGTGTGTTTTCAGCACTCTGAGTAGACAAGATAACCCGAGCACACAGACATCAACCTTGGGGACATTTCCTCTGCCTCTTTCTTCTTCTCAGTTTATCTAAAATAAGACTTCCTGGGCCTAATGGAATTTTACTGAAGAGAAGATTCAGAGGCCAGGAAAAATGATTGTTTCAGTTTAACACTCTGAGTAAGTCATTTTTCCTGCTCTTTCCCAAATTTTTCCTGCTATCTCCATCTTACACAAAACAAACTATTAGAAATTCAGAGCAAAGTTACTTAGGCATCTGACTTTTATCAATCTCTTCTGATAATTGTTTCCTTAAGCTATGGTTTCTGAACTTGAGGCTGAGTAAGACTCACAAGGGGGTGATTTTATTGTTGGACACTGTCCTAGAACTTCTGGTTCTGTGGGCTGTGTGTGAGACCCAGGCATTTTCATTTTTATCCAGCTGCCGCAGGGGTTGGTGCGGGAGGTCTGAGATCCATAGTTTGAGAATCACTGCGTGGAGGACTATGCTCAGGCTTTCTTTGTCTTTCATGCTTCTGTTGTAATCAAGTTCTCAAATCACCTGTCTTGTTATTGATTTGAAATAACTCCCTCCTTCGGTCCCTTAGGAAGCAGTAGATTGGCATGGGAAAGCCTTAGGTGATAGAATCAGTCTGAGACCCATCCCTTGAATGAGCTCTGGGTTAGGAGGATGAGTTTTGTGTCAAATACACTGGGGCTTGGAGTACCAACTGTTGTTAATGCTGTGATCCTGAATAAGTTACTTAGCCTCTCTGGGCTTTAGTTTTCCAATTATAAAATGGAAATAACAAGAGTACCTAGCCCTTTGGGTTCCTGAAGTTGTAAATGAGGTAACGCATATAAGGCAACTACAGCTGAGTGGCTGGCACACATCCACAGGGAATCCTGGGTCTATTTCCCCATCCTTAAAATGGGATTAAATTTTTGCCTACTTCATGAAGTTTCTTTGAGGATGAAGTGAGAAAATGCTTGGAGAGTACCATATGCGACTATTTTTTGGTCTTATTAAATCCTAATGATCTACTAGTTAGGGGTAAACCACATCCTAGTCCTCTCACATTGGCAGTTCCTCGTCAGAATCGTTTACTAATGAATGTGTTTAAAGTCTGTGTACATCAGCAGAGAGTTATTAACACAGTACTTCTAATCTACATATTTGAGGAACTATTAGGACAGGAACAATCTGGACCCTTTTCTGTAGAAAGGTGCTGACTGTGCAAGATTTCTTGAAGCTGGAACTATGACTCTTACGGGAAATACCAGTCTGGAACCTTTGGCTTTGGTAATGACAAAGATTCATCAATGGGCACAAAGCCATTCTGCTTCTTTGGGCCCCAGCCAGGACATATGCACTCCACTGATTAGGAAGGTTCTTACTCTGACATTTATTATGCTTTAGCTAAATAACTTATTTCCAAGAGGGAATAAAATTTGTCAGGACTTGAGAGAGGCAAATGTTTTATAAAAGTTGTTCTCTTTGCTTCTGCTTATTTTTACTAGATCCCAGAATTCAGTAGCCCACATCTGGGAATGAACTTGCAGCACCTGATAGAAGAAGGAACCTTGGAAGGCATTGCCTGAAGCTTCCATGGGAGGAAGATGAGAAGCAACCTGCAGAGTGATTTCTGGGGCCTGAAAAGAATGACAAACAAAAGCTAAACCAAAAACTTTTCCTTTGCTAGAAAGTTCTCATCAACCAAATTAATGGGAAGGACATGCATTGTAACATCAATATACATTCTGTCAGGGTAAGCAGATTCAGTATACACTACAAACAAATGGAAAAAGTTTTAACCATGTATTTAATATTTATGCCAACTACAACAATCAATTTACTACTTTTAAAGATTAATTTACTCCTCCTCATTCTAGACTGGCAGTCAGACATGAGAACTTGCAAGCCATACTGACTGATTTCTAATCCTGGCATTCCCTTTCTGGCTGTGAATTGTGGGTAAGTTTACTCAACAACTTTGTACATTTTCCTCTTGATTTTAAAATGGGAAACATAATAGTATTTGTGTCATAGGGTTTTGTGACGATTAAATGAGTTAATTCATGCAAATTATTAGAACATTTTCTGGCATCTAGAAAGTCCTTAATTCATTCTACCTATGAAAAATATCATTGATAAAGCTTGACTTTAGAGCTGGGCATGGTGGCTCACGCCTATATTCCCAGTGACTTGGGAGGTGGAGGCTGGAGAATCGCAAGATTGAGGCCAGAGGCAGACTGTAATTTAGTGAGACCTTGACTCAAGATTAAAAAAAAAGTAGTGGGGGTGCAACCTAGTAGCAGAGCACTTGCAAAGTATGTGTAAGGCTGTGCTTCAACCCTCAAGTGCTACAAACAAACAAAAAGTTTGACTTTAGATTGCTAAAATAACTCCCATCAGTCACATTAAGGGAGATGCTAGAAAGTTCCCTACATCAAATGCTTCATCCTAGGGAAGATCCTCTGCCTCAAGTCCCCTCCATGGCCATCCTGACCTTCACAGAACCCAGGTGCCTGCTCCACAGAGAGGCCAGAACCCTGACTTACGTGAAGCTGGGGGATGAGGAGGTGCAGGATGGAGAGGCCGTAATGGTAAACCACAAACTCCCTGGCAGAAAGTTCTGCCCGTTGTACAGCTGTCAGCTCTTCCTTCCTCATTGTCTGAGGCTTTAGGAGATCCAGCAAAGAGCTTTTTGGGTCTACAAAAATCAAGAGAATGGTAATGACATGTTAACAATAACAACACAACTCAGCTAAGGAAAATGTCTGGGTGCATCTATCAGCTGTCCATCTATCCTCCTGTGATATATATGCCCTGTGCCTCAGCCTCCCCTGCCCATCTTCATGGGAAAGTGATTGAAGTTCAGTCAGTAGGAACAGAGGAAGCCAGAACAAAGTCCGGAGAAGATGGATGCAGATTTTCTTGTATTTCATACAGTTATTTGGATCATTCGATGTTCTTTACTCGGAAGAGTCTGGCACAGGGTAAGCACTCCATAAATGTTGGTTGCATTAAAAATCTTACTTCCCTAAAAAATTGTCTCTAATGGGCCTTTAGGCAATCATAAATAGATATATAGACATTTCTGTTGTCTTTTTATTCTGGAGAGGACAATGAAAAATGGCTTGGGTAGCAAGGTATAGAAAAGAATGTGGAATTAGCAGTCAGAAGACCTATGTTCTGGTGTAGGTTCTGCAAGACTCCAAGCAGGTCACTCAATTCTTTGAAAATTGGTTCTTTCGTCTATATGAAAAAATGAATAATAGGATTAGAGCTAGGTGTTCCAGGTATAAACAAGACAACGCACATAAAACTGCTTTCAGATTTGTAAAGCCAACAGAATTGTAAGAACATCAACGTGGGGATGGACACCCTTGTGGGAAGGCCTGTCTCTCTGCCCATCTTCTTTGTTCCCACCAAAGGGAGGAGGACTCAATCAGAAGATTGGTCATGTTCCAGAGTCAGTAAACTTTTTCTGTAAAGAGCTGGATAGTAAGTGTTTCAGGCTTTGCCAGCTAAGAGTCACAGTCGAGGTCCCAAGTGAGTGTTCCTTATCATGATAGAAGAAGGGCTTCATTCTCCTACAAGCCTTCCCTTGCTTCTCTTGTGCCCAGTGATCTGCCCTCCTGGGAATTCACCACTGTTCCTGTGTCTCTCTTTTGGCACTGTCCTCCTGGTATTGGATGGTTTCTCACATGGCGAAGAAGGTTGAGAGTGCAGGCTCTGGTGAAAGTCTCCTGGGATTGCTTTCCAGCCAAACCACACGTTAGCAAGAGGATCTTTGGCATCTTCCTTGTTCTATCCAGAAACTTCAACTTCCTCCTCTAGAAAATGAGTCTTAGTACCTGTTCCTCTGGGTTGCTGTAGAGATTAAACGAGTAATATATCTAAAAATTTACAATAGAACACGACACATTATAAGGCACCCCATAAAATACTATTTTGATGTGTCATCCTTAACCATTAAAAAATACAAAACTATTCTTAGCTCACGCAGCATACAAAAACAAGTAGCAGGCTGGATTTGGCCTGTGGGCCTTATTTGCTGTTTCCTGCTCAAGTTCAGGGGTGTTTATGGAACTATGCTTCCTAGTGGCCTACATCGTGGTCTGTGGAGAGGCACACACTCCATTTGTTACTTCTACTTGGGAGGTGGGGCTGGGATTTAGCTCAGTTGGTAGAGCGCTGCGCTGCAGTCTC
The DNA here is from genome assembly GCA_007922755.1 of Pedetes capensis. Taxonomy (NCBI): domain Eukaryota; kingdom Metazoa; phylum Chordata; class Mammalia; order Rodentia; family Pedetidae; genus Pedetes; species Pedetes capensis. The sequence goes on from VMDO01018375.1 coordinate 21,163, forward strand.
TGAGGTCCCGAGTTCAATTCCCAGCACCGCAAAAATGGGAGAAGGACCTGGCAATCCACTCCCAAGGCAATCCCAAAACAGTCAGCCATTGAAAACCCTATGAGGGTCGCTATGAGTCGGATACCCACTTGACAGCACCTAACAACAACAACAACAACACTTGGGAGGTGAGTTGAAACAGACTGAGCTCCTCAGGAAAGACCAGCCGTTTTCTTACTTCCAGTTCTAAGGAGTGGTATTGTAAAGTGATCTTGGGGTTCTCTGTGGCACAAAGTCTTCTCTTTCATTGTCTCCCCTGTTTTCCCCCTATGTCTCACACTTTTCCAGCACCTCCTTTTAACACGTTCGCTCACTGGTACAGGGTAAAATTCCAAGATTTAGATTCAGTATTTGATGGGAAGGTAGGGGTCCTTTTAGGAGTTCTCTCTTGGGAACCAGCCAAGTTATAATTGCAGCAATACCTTGATTCCCATTTGTCATTCCTTATATGGAAAAGTCTCTTGAGGATCTTAGGGTGCTAATGGGGAGAAAGAGATGACTGGTATAGTAGGGGTTATACCAACATATACCTTCAGTACCCCACAATAATTCCAAGAGGCTTCCAGGGGAAAGGAAGTTACCTGGCTTCTGACACATTTGTCCTTGCAGTTCAGCTACTTCCTTGTGGGCTTGTGGGACCAGACGTCTGTTTGCTTCATGAAGAATGATGGTGCGGTCCAGATGGTGTCACCTGTATCTGCATCTGAACAAAGGGCTATGTGATAAGGAAGTGACGGCTTGCAAACGTGGCCAAAGTCACAAAGAGGCTGACATGGCATCAGATATGACAGGCACTGTCTGAGATGATCCCAATGACCTTCCAGGATGTGTGTTAACACCTTTGTGTAATCTCCTCCCCTCCAGTGAGCCTTGGACATAGTGACTCATTTCAAGTGAATAGAATGTGAGTAAAAGTGATGGGATGTCACTTCTGAGATTAGGACACCTTGCTGGCTCTCACTTATTCTCTTGCTTGTGCTGAGGGAAGCCAGCTGCCATATTGTGGGCTGCCCTATGAAGTCCATGTGGCAAAGTGTTGATGTCTTTGGCTAACAGATCAAGGACTAGAGGTTTTACAGCAGCCACAGGACTAAGCTTGGAAGTGAATCCTCCCTGAGTCAAGCCTTGAGACAGTGCAGCCTGTATGAGACTCTGAGCCAGAGGCACCCAGGTAAGCTGCCTTCAGTTTTTGACCCAGAGACACTGTGAGATAATAAATGTTTATTATTTCAGGCTATGAAATTTTGGGGTAATTTGTTGTGCAACAATAGGTAACAAATGCATTTGGTTTTTCTGTGTCCTTCCTAAAGAACCTACAGTGGCCTTTTCCTATGGAGCCCTAACAGTGGTGCCGGGACTTGTCAAAACATGACCAGGATTGGCAGCAGGGGGGAGTGTTGGACAAGTGAGCAGCCTTACCAGCTGCTGGCCTCTGCTCCTCCAGTCCTAGGCCATGGCCTTGCCCTCCCACTAGCACTGCAGTGAGGCTCTTCAGGAACGGGATCAACAGAGGGCAGGCAGCAGCCAGGTCCCTGAGGGAAGTAGTGACTGTTCCTTAGAATCTGTTTCCGGGATAATTCTCCAAACAAACAGGGCTTCCTGAGGCAACAACCTAGGGCCAAAGTCAGAAATGAATTCCGTTCTTGGTTCCTGGGAATTTCCATCCAAGATGGAAATGCAGAGCTCAGAGGCCAAGTCCTGAGGTCAGTACCTGGGTATGCAAGAGCTGGAGGCGGCTCAGCTCCCTGCGGTATTGCAGCTGACCGAGGGCCCTGTCCAGCAGGTTCTGTCTCTCCCTCACCATCTCCTGAAACTCATCAGAGAGACGCTGTACCACCTGGAACACAGGGAACACATGCCCAAGTAAACTGGCCCTTCTTTCTCTTCCTGCTCCCTTCTTAGCCTACCCTCTATTCTGTGGGCCCACCTGCCCCTGAATATTACATGGTCCTGCAGAACCACATGATGACATTGAAAGATGCACTCATTCCCATGGGGTCCTCTTGTCAGCCACGAGTCTCACCTTCCTGGGATGGTTCCAGACCTGGGGGTTCTGATTCTGGCTCCGCTGCAGCTGTGACTCCTCCTCCTGGCCCCGCAGCCGGCCAGATGCTTGCCTGAGCTTCTCTGCTGCCTGCGCTAAACTCTGCAGGACCCTTCGCATGCCCAGCGCCACCTGTGCCTCCTCTTCCCACTCTTCTCTGTCTGCTGCATGGGGCAGAGGGATGAGCCAAGGGCGGCAGCTCCCATAAGGGGAGGGAGGGGAAAAAAGGCAGGAGGACATTGGAGCCGGGGACCTGCTAGGTAGGAGGCAGGGGCTGGCTGAGACCTGGGAAAGCAGGGTGCACTCAGAGGGTGGGAGGGGCTCCACGAGTCCCTCGGCAGCCGTGGGGATACAGACTGAGGGGTGTGGACCCACCTTGAGAGAGCAGACCCCTCTAGGGGTTGCTGAGGGTACTCAGGGCCCTGGCTCTGCGCTCCAACTCCTGCATGCAGGAGGCCTCCAGGGCCTCGCAGGCCTCCTTCGCAGCCCCCAGCTATGCGGGACAGAGGTGTGAGGAATGAGGTGGTGGGAAGGCAGGGCTCTGGGCTGCCTCCCCAGCCATCCTGCTGGAGCACAGAGCGGCCAGGCCTGGGGAGCGGACTCCAGACGTTCAAAGAGAAACCTGTGTGGGCTTGGCAGATGGGTGGGGACCATGAGGTGGCACCTCTGGGCCTCACCTGCAGCCTGGTCTCGTTGCCCGGCCCGAAGCGGAGCTCCTGGCTCAGGCGCCCCAGCTGGTCCACTAGCCGCTCCTCCTCTTGTCCCTGGCAGTGCCAGTACTGCTGCCGGGCCCTCAGCTCCTGCTCCAAGAGGTCCCCCTGCAATGGGAAGGCTGCTCAGGCTTCTGTAAACACTCGCTGCCCACAGCCTCTGGCTGGGGGTCCCACGCCTTCTCAAGGCAGCCAGGGAGCCATGACTAAGCTGATTTGGTTGCAGATGGGGAAGTAATAGCCACACACCTCCTCCAAGCTCCCCAGTCCCTCCCTGCCTTTAACGCCTGGCCTCTGTAGTGTCCCATGCCGTCTGCTACCAGTGCTGTCTTGGGGAGGACACAGGAGCATGTGGCTCCTCTATACCGTGCTGCCAGGGCTTGAATTTGCATTTGTTGGCTTATAATTAGAAGCACTTATCACCATCCATCCTTGTTTCTGAAACTGTAACTGGACTTGGAATGTGTGGTAAGACCTTAAATCATTTTTATTTTGATGGAGATTTGCCAAGGGCCGAATTATTGCAATACCTTCTTTGTGAGGCTTCCTGCTCTGGTCTGACCCTGCCCCAGCCATCCTTTGCATGGCTGCCAGAGGGAACTTTCTAGAATGCTGATTATTCATAAGCAGAAACATATCTGGAAGGAGGAGTGTCAGCCTGTTAACAGTAGCTGTGTTTGGTGGGAGAGATTGGACGGGAGGCTGGTCGTATCTGGATGGGGTCACCACAGCGACTCTGACTAGGGGTGGAGGGGGAAGGGGAAGGTTTTGCTTCTTTACTTATATATTTTTAAAATGTAGTGGGCTTCTGAGTAATTTTTATATTATTCCATATTTTCCAACAATATCTGGTGATATTGCATATGTACTTCAGACCTTCATTAACTTCAGTTCTGGTTGGAGCCTATGGCTAGCTAATTCCCTGGGGGATAGGAGCCTGTCTAATTGCCTTTGTATCTCGACCCCTAACACATTGGCTGGAATCTAGAAGGGTCTCAGTATGTGGGTGCTGAATGAATGAATGACTAAGTGAATGAATGGAAAAACTCCTCCTACGTACCAGGCCAGGGTCCCCCAGTCCACGCGGCAAGGCCTCCAGCACTTGCACAATGGGCACCACCACTCTGGCAGAGGGGTCCGTTTGAGCTCCAATGACAGGACCACGCTCCCCAGTCAAGGGGTCTATGGCTTGAGCCCCAATGGAGATTGGAACAAGACCTGTGGGATGCCAAGGCCAGCACTGGCTTTTGAATCCAGAGATGAGAGAAAAAAGCAAGGAGCAGTCTTGGGAAGAAGAAACATGGTAGCCCCAGACCTCCCTGTGCCCTTCATGGGGCTCAGGGATGGGACAGAGTCCTTTCTGATGGCCACAGGCCTTGCGGATGGGGTGGGTGGCAAGATTCTAAAGCCCTGGTCTTTGACAGGACCCAGATTTCTCAGGAAGGATAAATGATCTGTGGCCCCAGGGTTTGAGGGTCTCTGGGCATCTTTATTTTGGGTTCCAGTCATCCTAGCTGGAGTAAGAATGCCCCATCCTGGGTTTATGTGTGAATGGATGAGCGGCAGCCCTCCTGAACTTCATAGGCTTTCTGTATCAGAGCTAAGCCACATTCCTGACCTCCTTGAGCTTTCAGGGCTTCTGAGTTTCCTCTTACCTTTGCCATCGACGTCTTCCATTGAGCCTGCCAGGGGTGTGGCATTGCCAGAATTCCTGTCTTGCTGCATGCCCAGGATGGGCACCATGAGCCCCGAACCCTCGGGGTCGGGGATTTCCATCCCGTACAGGGCTGGAACCCACAGTTCTGTCCCAGGGTAGCACATCATTACTAATATAGGGAAGAAGGAGTTGAAGATTAAGCCAAGTCACCTAAAGTCTTTCCAGGTTCAAAGTCCCTCATCCCTGACCAGAGAAGCCACTCTGTAAAGACTGCATTTGTTTCCTGTGGGCATAAATTGGCATTCTGAATTCAGAACAGAAGAAAAGATGACACTTTGATAGCCTGCTTTAGAAGGATCAAGTGAGACCTGAGTGGCCTTGCATGTTTTGGGAATAATTTTCAGGCCACGGTGAAAAGTGGGATGAGAAAGAGACTCATATCCTTGAGCAGCTGCCATGGGGCAGAATAAGAACTCCATATAAATTATGTCTTTGGTCCTTCATCTAAATCTGTGAAGCAGTTCTATCTCGATGTTCCTTTTAAAGACGGTAAAACAGTGGCAAAGAGGTTAGTAACTTGTCCAAGTCAAAGAGAGAGTGAGGCAGGCCTTCAAACTCAAGCCAATTTTAATCTAAAACCTTGGTTCATTTTTTGTCACACCATGGGCAGAAGAAAGCTTCTAGAAAGAGTGAGATAAGCTCCAGGAAGATGCCACTCCTACTTCTTCTCTCTGCTTTTCCTTATATTAGGGCTGTGGGGGATCTGGGGGAGTTGGGGGGCTCCTCTCCTGAGTTAATGTGGGAGGTGGAAGATGGTCTCAGCAATAATGTCGAGAAGGGACTGAGGGTGGGGGAAATTCTGGCTGTAGGCCTGACTCTGCACAGCTTAGTCACTTCACTCTCTGACTTCATGTTCCCCAAGAAAGTGGGTGTGTTTGGTGATCTTATGAAATGACGAGAGAATGTACACTTTACAAACTTAAAGCGTAAGACCCAACAGAGTTGGCAGGAGATTGGAAAGCTGCAGCCAAGCCCTCATGGCATCGGGCCATGGAGTCCTTGAGTCCCTCCTCTTCTCCTGTGGCCACACATGTGCATGGCCACTGAAGCTGCAGTCCTGTCCCCGAGCTTACAGGCAAAGGGGCACCAAAATGCTGGGTTATTCTGGGCCAGGATTTCCAGGGCCTGACAGCCCTCGGTTCCGATCAGCACGTACCCATGCTGCCACTGCTGGCCTCAATGCCGCGCGCTGCCTCCAGCTGTCCTGCCAGTCTCCGAGCCTGCTGCAGGACATGGTGCAGACTCAAGGCCAGTGCCTGTCTCATGTCCTTGATGGCAGCCTCCAGAAGCCCCTGTGCCCTCAACTCGGGACTCTCCTGGTACTGCTGGAGCACGGCAATCACTTGTCTCTGGGCCACCAGCACATTGGCATCGAGTAGCGCCTGTGCCCCTCCCATGGGGGGCAGCGTCCGGCCCTCCTGTTGGGAAGCCCCTTGGAGCCAGACTAGCTTCCCACTCAGTGGCTCCACAAAGCTGTCACCAGGCAGCATGAGGTTCCCCGCAGCGTCTCGCAGCCCTCCCAGGGCAAGTACCTGCCCTAGGAACAGGAAACCAAGGGGGCGAGGTGGGAAGGGGCCCAGGGCTGCAGGCAGGTGAGGCACAGAGGAGGGGCCTGAGCAGAAGAGGGCTGCAGGAGGGATCCCAGGGGTCAGGGGAGGGCCGAGTGGGGTCCCCAGGACCAGCAGGAGGAAGAGCTGCTATCTGTTTTCCCTCCCTGGGGGCACTGTAGTGGGGGTGGGGAAGGGGCAAGGGAAGTGGAGAAGGAAAGAGAAAGTTGCGGCCACAAGTAGAGTGAGGAGAAAGCGTGGGAAGAGGGGATGGGGTGCAGTTTGCTGTCTGGCCCAGAACATGAAAGAGGTAGGAGCTGACAGGAGGAGACTGGGCAGCCAGGCCAGGCAGGGACGAGGGAGTGGGAAGACGGCACTAAGGGCTGCCTGGAGACCTGTGTCTTCATCCAGCGCGACACCCAGGATGGGTGCGATGCCTCCTGTGACTGGGTCCTCCATGGGGCCCCCCAACTCTAGAGGGGCCAAGGTCTTGGTGAGAGGATTGCAGTATGTCCCCCCAAGAGTGAGCCATTGCCTTGTTTGGGGGTACAGAGTCACAGCCAGCACGGGCACCTCGATGCCTGTGATGGGGTCAGTCATGAGAGCCCCCAGCTGTGATGTCCTCTTTGGCTGCAGGACGGGGAGGTGCTTGGCTGGTGGGCACCCGGTGGCAGGACAGGTTGGATAGGGCACATAGGGGAGGATGGCGGCTTCTGAGGTTCTGATGCCACCTGGACAGGGAGGCAGGGAGGTGCTGGTACCCCTTTCGTGCCACACCCCCTCTCTCACCCTGTAGATTGGGGCAGAGAGGGGCCGTGGCACCTGCTTTCTTCCACTGAGCAGCTGTCTGTCCTGGTGACACACTGTCTGTAGCCAGCAGGAACAGTAAGGTGATTACTGCTCTGCTGGTCGCAAAAGCCCCCTGCCCAGGGACAGAACCCTGCTTCCTGTGCAGCACTTGTTGGGAATTCATTCCTGAGGGCCCCAGGAAGCTCCGCCTGCCTCTGAAGCCCAAAGCAAAGAGATTGGGGCGGGATGGTGGGCCAGCATCTCACCAGCATTAGAGTCCACGGTGGGCACCAGGGTCGCGCTCAGCAGATCGTATCCCAGGTGTCCCGCTTCAGGCAGCACGCGCCCAGTGTCGGGGTGGATGAAGTAGCCTGGAGGTATGGGCCCTGCGTGGCCGCTGGCTGGGAGCATCTTGCAACTGGGGCCAGGGACCATCAACTTGGTGACTGGATTCATGCTGATGTCATCAGCGCCCCCTTGAGGGCCTGCTGGGGCTGCAGGAGAGCAAACACTGCTGGCTGGGCCCTGGCCTGAGAGGAAAAGGGGCAGGCTGGGGGCTTCAAGGCTGGTGACTGGAGGGAGATGGCAAGAAGCCCCCCCCACCCCCACCCCCTCGCTGCCTGGCGCACAGGTATGCAGTCCCCAGGCCAGGGCCCTCCCTGCTGAATCTAGGGCAGGACTCCTCATTTGGGATGTGCCATTGTAGTGTCTTCAGACTGCAGGCTGGCAGAGACTGGAAGTGCCTTGGGAGATGGTGGCAGGCTTTGGGGTGACGAGATGGGTTGGGGACTCCCAGAACTGGGTAGGGCGAGGTCCCCAGGGGACTGCTTTTCCAGGCCAGCCCCACACTTGTCACCCCTGGCCATGTGCATACATCTGCCAGACTGACTTTCAGGAGGCTCGCGGTGGTCTGGCAGGCTGTGATCTATGGTCCTTGCTGCTTCCCATCTCTGAGGCTCCCTCCTCTTTTGAGCAGGGTGCTGCACAGGGAGCCCTTCCAATCCTTGGAGCCCCACTTTGTTTCACCCCTCTTCCCCTGCAGGGTGTCCTTGGGGTAGAACTGGAGTTTCTGCAGAGCCTGTTGCTCTGAATGCAGGGACAGGTTTCCTGCCCAGATCCTGGCTGACGCCCAGCAGGGCTCACCTGGCTGCAGCAGCTCCGCCCCTGTGCCGGTTCCCAGGAAGCCCCAGGCCTTTAGACGGTGGCCCTCTTGCAGCATGGCCTGGGACAGGTGGCCCAACAAAGTGTCCAGCTGGGGAAGCACTCTACAGGGACACAGGGAAATGTCCATCAGGGTGCAGGGGCAATTAGAAATGGGAAAAGGACACTTTGGTATGGCCAATACTGGGACTCCGTGAAGCCGCCTCTTTCTTCCCCTAGTTCATATCTCTCTAAGCCTGGCCCAGGTTACCAGATACACACCCTTCAGGGCTCTGCCCAGCCTGGGAGGACTTCTGGGGCCCAGAGCCCGCAGGTGTCTTCAGCAGCCGCTGAGCCTGCATCAGCGCCGAGCAGAAAGAGGCCCACTGGTCCTGCCTCGCGTGGAGGTCTTGGCGAAGGAGCTTCAGCTGGCGACTAAGGCTTGCTGTGTACTCACTTGCCAGGCGCCCCCTCCGTCTGCCCTCTTCCTCCATAGCCCTGGCAGCCTCCTCAGCATCCTGGGTCAGAGAGACAGCCATGTCTACTGACCTGCAGGGGCTACAGCGGCCAGGGACAGCAGCTTTGAGAAGGGGACACCCAGCTTTCTCTGGGGACTCCAGTATATCTGGAGTAGGAGTAGCCCAGGACAGTGGCAAGGGGTGAGGAATTCCCATGGATGGTCCTGGGGGCTGCGGCTAAAGACCCTGGGGACAGGGAGATGGGCCAGGAGGGAGAGGGGCTCAGGGAGGGAGATGGGGCCTCCATGAGGGGGAAGAGTGACCAGATGGAAAAGTACGAGTAAAGCCCCACCTGTTGCTGCTCTGTGTGAGGGCTCCCCAGAAGCTGGTCAGTGGAGGATGGGGTGCCATGCTGAGCACCCCACAGCTGCCTGAGGGAACGGACTTCACTGAGAAGTTTGAGGTAGAGGAGTTTCAGCTGAGAAGGAGGGTGGATTTAGCTTCTGAACTCCATCCTAGAGCCACCTTGCCCGCCCGTTACTACTGGGATTGCAGCACCATCTGCTGCTGATAGCTGGACATACTCCAGAGAAACCACCACCACCACCACCACCCCGCGCCCCCGCCCCCCAGCCCTGCAAGGCATTTGGAAGGAAAGATAAAGACTTGCCAGTGCCAGCAAGTCCCGGCATGCATTCTGCCTGGGGAAACCTTGGCCCAGGTTTGGTATTTGGCCTTATAGTGTACTGACTGTTTCCAATGCCTGTCATCTACTAGCATGGATATACTCACCCAGAGGGCCATTTATGGGGATCTAAGAGGAGATTCCAGAGGTGGCTTTCCTTGCCATAGATCTGAGGTTCTCACTTTCATAAAGATCATTGCTAAATTCGATCTGAAATCTCTCCCATGCTCATATACTCTCTCTCTCTCTTTCTCTCTCCTCCCTTCCATTCCCCTCCTTCTTTCTTTCCCTTTCTCTCTCCCTTATTCCTTCTTTTGGATTCCCTATTGATTGACCAAAGATTTCTTGAGGCTCTGTGTCCCATAACCAGCACTCCCGGAGATTAATCCATTTCTAGCCCCACTTCTTTCTCTGGCCTTGGATGTATGCACTGGTTGCAGCTGCCAGTTACCTCCTTCTTGATGTCACTGAGTTTGGTCGTCACTTTCAGAGACTGTTGGTGCAGGGTACAAAAGAAGGCTTCTGTGTCAAACCACTCCAGGTCTACCTGCTCCTCACCCTCCCAGTTCCCACCTGTGGGGAAGTGGGAAGCAGGGTTATCCACCCCAAATGCAAATCTGTACAAATCTTCAATGTTTCTTCCTATAGATCCTCATCAGTCTACACTCAGTGTAACTACTAATGGTGCTGTACTTGGGTGAGCAGCATCAGCATTGCTGAGACCTTGTTAGAAATGCAGAATCTTAAGCCTCATCCTAGTCCTGTTGAATCAGAAGATCCCCAGGAAATTTTTACGCACATTAAACTTTTAGAGTCACAAGTTATTTCCACTGCTGCCATCCAAGGACCATACTTTGAGTAGCAAGGGTGGAAGTGAAAATCTTAGCATGAGGTACAATAACTTCTGCAACTTTTTCTACTGGCTGGTACTGACCATTTCTTAACTTGGACACTTTGTGCATGGTTATGTTACTTTTCTCTTGGAAAATGTATTTAGATGTCTGTTTTCTCCTCTACTCTGTGTACTCCTAGTGCCTGGAAGTATCTGCATATGGTAGCCACTCATAAATATTTATTGAGCAAAAAAATGGAAGAATGGTGAACAATGAGTAGTCTAGGGAGATGAAAGATGAAACAAGCTGGCCAGTTGGATTTGGGGGCACCTCTGGGATTCTAGCACAGCTTATCACTCACCATGATCTCCCTCAACTCTGAAGGCATCAGAGTCTTGTTGTGAGAGGCCTCTCCTCACTGATATCATCCCAGGTCTTGGTTAAGTGTAGACATCAAGGTTGTATCTCTGCTGGTGAATCCTGAAAGTAGGACGGGGAGCAGCCTTCCGAGCCCAGCTGAGGTTGTGACACTGAACCTACAGAGTACATAATGAAGGGTGGGAAGGAAAGAGGGAACAGAAAGAGAGGCATTCTTTCTGGAGACTCTGAAAGGAGGGGGTCTTTCTTGGGCTGTGGCTAAAGAGTACCTCATTCTCTCTTACTTGACTGTTTAACAGGCTTAGCTTTCTGAAGCTTCTTCCTAATCCATCTCTGTCCTCCACCCTGTTGCTAGGGTCTGAGTTAAAGTCTTACCAAGTGCTCTCATTTACTCAAAAATTCTTGTCTGCTTCCTAGAAGATAAAGTCCACACTTCTTAGAAAGGCCCATGAGACCACCCCTAATTTGGGCTAGAGAGACCAAATTATTTCAACTTTATTCTTGTCCTTATACCCTAAGTTCCTGTCACAGGGGATCACATTTGGTTCCCTGAGAAGGTGACTAGTGTTTCTTGCCTCTGAGCCTTTATTAATAACATTTTCATCCCTTAGTATCCATAGGGATGGGATCCAGAATCCCCTATGGATACCAAAATCCATGGATGTCAAGTCCCCTATATAAAATGGCAATATTATTTGTATGTAACCTACATATACCCTGCTTTAATACTTCAAATCATCTCTAGAATACTTATACTACCTAATACAATGCAAATGCTGTGTAAATAGTTGTTCTATTCTATTTAGGGAATACTGGCAAGACTGTACATGTTCAGTGCAAACATTTTCATCTGAATGCTTTTGATGTGTGGTTGATTGAATACATCAATGTGAAACCCATGGATACGGAGGGCCAACCTTACCCCTTTTCTCATCCCCATGCCTCCTCCCAAGCACAGACTCCCTCCTGACTCATAACTCCCTTGTTAGTATGGGGACCATGGACTTACATGCCTGCAATTTCAGGCCTTATTCAGGGGTCACATCTTCTGGAAAGTCTATCCTGACCCCCCAGGAAGAAGGGTCAACCTCATCTTTGTGTGGCCAGGGCCCCCTGGACACACCTTCACTATAGCTCCATCATGCTTGCTTGCTGACAGTTATTGCTTTCTGGTCTGCATTCTCCCCACTAAATGTCCTGCACTGGAGGCCTGAGACCACACCTTCCTGGCAACTATGGTAGTGCCTACTGCAAACAGGGACCGGAAGACTCATTTATAGGGAGAAAGTTGGAAAGATAGTCTTGCAGGATAGTGATATCACTTGCCCAACTTTACTCACCAACAGAAGCAGGCAGAGCCCCAGGAGCAGCGCGATCTCCCCCAGGACTCCTGGCCAGTCAGACTTCTTCAAGGACCGGGGGATCTTGGCAATGCCCATCTGGATGAGATACCTGGGAGTTGTGGAGGCGAAGGGCCCATCCCCAAAGCACTGGCCCCCAGTGGGGAGAGTGCGGAGGTACTGAGGGGAAAGAAGTCAGCTCAGTCTTTGTCCCACTGTCTGCCAGAGACTGGCCAGGGGCAGAGTGGCAACCCAGGCTTGTCAGCCTAACCAGACAGTGCAGATCACTGTACAGACCTGAGGACATGGGTGGAATCTGGGTTTTCCTGGGAAACCATTCACATCAGATGACTGGCCATAGGGGCACCGGACTGTCTGTTTTGGGGCTGAGTCTGCCGGACTTCTTAGAGGTCACTCTGACAGGAAGAGATACTAAATTCTGTGCACGACATTGACAGGGCACCTGGCTCAGTGGTGGCCTAATGTGCAGGTCATGTGGATAAGTTGCTATGTAGATAGGCTTGGGATATGTGCTTTCTGGGTGGAAGAGGGGCATGCAGGAGAGAGAAAGAGGATGACTATGAGAGATAGCCAGAGATTTCAAGCCATTGGATGCCACTGTCCTTTGATACACCTTTGAGTGTCCATTCTCATAGACCTCCCCCCTTACACGTCACATGTTGGACCACTATGGAGGGAACCCTGTTGTCCCCAGAATCATCTGTTAGGATTCTGGCACCATGAAACTTTTGATGGGGGCGTCCTTCCCTGGAGACCTGTCTGGGGTGGGTGATGGTGGTGTTAGGTGCCCTTGATAACAGAATGAAACACTCCATGACACTGTTCCATGCCTGGCACTGTCAGTGCTTCTCTGCTATTCATAGGGGTTTTGATGGCTGATTATTTCGGGCTTGTTTTCGGAATGGGCAATCAGGACCTTCTGTTTTTGCAGTGCTGGGGATCGAAACCAAGGCCTCAGAGAGCGCACTCTACAAACTGAGCCAAACCCTGGCCCTGGTTGGATGTTAGGCAGTGGTTTTTAAAGAGAGGGGAAATGGTGGGACACGATTCAGTGAGGCAAACCATCACAGACAAACCATCTTCCGATGCCGGTTGCTGCTCAGACGGAAGATGTAGACCCCAGGCTGCCGGAACTGCTGCAGAAAGAGGGGGGACCTCTGCTCAGTGAGCTGCAACTCTTCAGCCAGGGCCCGGAAGCGGCCCCAGTCGAACTGCTCCAGGGTGTTGTAGACGTGGCCCCTGGGGACAGAGGGAGGCATGCTGCTTTTTGGAGGTGGTGACAGATTCAGGAGGTTTCGTCATGGTGGACTGGGCCTCTGGACACTCACAGGTCATACTCAGGGTAATGCTCACGAGTCACCAGGAAGGCCAGTGTGTCATTGGTTTGGAGACAGACCGTGGGGTTCCGGATACCTGGCTCTGGGGCTGATGGGTCACCAGAGTGTGTAGAGTTGGGGCTCAGGGACCAAGGGGAGGTCTCATGTCCTTTGGTCGACTTTCCTAGGTAGGAGTATAAGCACGGGGGGAGTGGCCACTCCCACAGCCTCGAGGTGGGCCAGGGAAAGGGAAGGACGGGGAAGAGAGGCAGCAGGGGGCTGTGCTGCTCACCTGGCCCCTGGATTGGATGCCTGGGATCCGTGAGGGGCGTGTGCGGTGGGAGCAGAAGCTCAGGACCTGGTCTGGTCAGGCCCAGGAAGCCAAGCTCTGGAACAAGACAGGGACCTCCCTGATCCTGCAGGGACTGAGGTGAGCATTTTCCCTAGTGCGACCCTACAGTCTGAAACTGTGCAGCCCTGATTTGCACATGGCAGGACTCAGCTTCCTGAGAAACGAGGTGTCAGAATTCACATGCACTTCTCAGGGAGCCTTCCTGGGGGAGGTATTGCCCACATGCCCACAAAGCATGTGCTGTGGGAAGGACAACTTGCACACATGTGGTCCGGGGCTGCAACCTCCCTGGGGCTTCTCTCTGTCTAGCATGAGTGTGCCCCCCCCCCTTTTTCTCTCTCTTTTGCAGTACTAGGGGTTTGAACCCAAGGCCGTACGCATGCTTTATAAGTGCTCTACCATTGAGGGGCACCCCCAGCCCAACTTTTACTTTTTATATTGAGTCAGGGTCTCACTAAGTTATACAGGCTGCTTCTTGCCTCGAACTTGCGATTTTCCTGCCTCAGCCTCCTGAGCCGCTGCAATTAAAGGCATGAGCTACCATGCCCAGTTCTGTTTAGCTCTCTTACCATCCACCTTTACCACATAGAGAGGGACAGACTTCTGTCCTTGGTGCAAGTTGCCGGGATGACCCACAGCACGTGGAGAGGAAGGCCTGTCCGGGAGGTAGAAATCCTAGAAATGAGTAGGGGTGGATAGTGTCAGGTCTTCCCTGAACACACACAGTGACAGTCACTAGCAGGGAGCTGGGAAGAGCAGAAGAGCTTCCCAGAACCCTGTCTGACTGTCCCGACAGATTTGGAGGGATGGTGGCCATGCATATAGATCTAGAACTCCACAGAGCAGAAGCAACCTGGAGTTCTGACCTTTAGGACCTCTCTCTCTCTCTCTCTCTCTCTCTCTCTCTCTCTTTTTTTTTCCTGTGGTACTAGGGGGTTGAACCCAGGGCTTTGCGCATACTTTGCAGATGCTCTCTAACTTCCAACCTTTTTTACTTTTTCATTTTGAGACATGGTCTTGCTAAGTTGTGCAAGCTGCCTCTGATCTCCAGCTCATTATCCTTTTGCCTCCCCTTCCTGAGTCCCTTGGATTGTGAGGCTGTGCCATGGTGCCCGGCTAGATCCCTCCTCTTGAGCACAGTGACCTCTGCATCTTCAAGGAGTTTTATAAAATGAAGTTAAATTGGCAAAAGAGCCTTCTCTCTGGTTCTGGAACTTTGGATGCAGGCCAGGTCATGACCGTGATGTGGACCCTGAGCAGTGGCCTCTGGCCCCTTGCACGACCTCAGCCCACACATTCCATCTTTGGAGGTAGAAGTACAGGTCTTGCGTCAGCATGGGGTTGGACGTCAGAATGCTGTACCTGGCTCCCCGTGCCTTCAGTGACAGAAATCTGCGGGATACCCTCAGGGCAGCTGAGGCGCAGCATGTGTCTCTGTCCTTCTGAGCACAGGGGGCCACACACTCCACTCGAGTGTCCTTCCCAGCACAGGCAGAGCCCTAGGCCTGGATCATAACCACGGGCGTCTCTTGGGGTGGCACACACCTGCACAAAGATTCACATTTCTTGGGGATACCTCCCTGGGGCAGGTTCCCCCCAATTCTCTCCAGCTGCTTCTAGGAACTGCCTCAGAGTACAGAGTACAGGCCTCTGTATTTCCAGGGAGAGATCAGTGGAATGAGCCCAGAAGCGGGAAGGTTGGGCATTTGAAGGGAGGGTAGGGGCACAGGAGATCAGCCTCTTACCTCGTGGGCACAGTGGTCATTCCATTGCTCTTTGGTCAAGCATAGTCCCTCCTGGTTCCGAACGGCCCCGTCCTTGCACCTCTTGTGTTCCCGCTGGACACAGCCCCTTGGCTTGCCAGTGTCTTGGTAGCCTGGGAGGCAGGGGCACTGACCATCACTAGGCTGGAGGTGGGAGGGGTGAGAGGAATCCCATTTCAGGTTCTCTGGTTAATGCCTGGTGGTGGTGAACCACACAGGACCCTTCAGCTGTGACCTGACTGAGATGGGCCAGAGGAGAGGGGCAGGGGAGGGAAGAGAGCATAGGCAGGGCCGGGGAGGAGTCGGGTCAGAGGGACAGGTTACTGGCATGTGCTGGTAAGAGTCCAGTTGTGGCTGTCATTTCAGTCACAAAGTTTTGAGTTTAATAACAGAAGGATTCACATGTACATTTGTTTGTTTACAGGGAAGTTTCAAGTTGGAAGGGCTTGGGCCAGGGTGAGTTCTGGGAGTGATTCTGGTAGAGAATGGCATAAAGTTTGTCCTTTCCTGTGAGGATAGTGAGATTTAGTAAATAAAAATGCACGACAGCCATTTAAATTTGAATTTCAGATGCACGATGAATACCTTTTTAAAGTATATGTCCCATGTAGTACTAAAAAGTCTCCATTATTTATCTGAAATTCAAGCTTAACTGGGCACCCTATATCTGGCAAACCTCCTCCCAAGTCGCTTAGAAACTTGAGCCAACCGCGGTCAGGTTACACTTGAGCCAGACTCAACTTGGGACCAAAATGGTCCTGGAAATGCAGCCTGCCGTGGGTCCCACCGCTGGAGGACATACCTGGAATGCTCGGCCAGGTTCCCGGCAGACACACGTGTCCTTGCCCGCCTCTGGCTGCATGGCCTCTGAGCCGCAGGGGAAACAGGCATTCTGACCATGCCAGGGGTTAAAGAACTCCGAAGGGCAGAGGTGGCAGGCAGGAATGTTGTGAGGGCCGTCTCCAGAGAGGAAAGTTCCAGGAGGACAGGGAACAGGTGGTGAGTTGGGGCAGAGCCTACCTGTGGGTGAGAGCCGTGCAGTAACAATGACTAAGATTTGTCTTCCAGGAGCTGTAGGTCCTCATGACTCCCCTCATTAGGTCGCTCTGACCCCAGCCCAGCCCAGGTGTCTCATAAAGCCAGCAACTCCCTTCAGAGCTGGTTTTCTGTCCCCTCCCCTCAACCTTACCCCCAACTGCTTTGGCGTAAATGCATCCTCAGCCCCTACCCTCTGGGCATCCTGGTGGGTCCAACTCTTTTGTGCAGGGCACCTCATTCCCGCAGTCCTGAGAATTCTCTCTGATCAGGCATGTGGTGCTCTGGAGGACAAAGCAGAAGAGAGCTGTGAAGGCCCATGTCCCTGGGGTGTCCCCAAAGGGGAAAATCCTCAGCTTCTGGGAAGGGTAAGAGGTAGACATAGAGGTTGGGAGAGGACAGGCACCAAGAAAGACCGTTGGGGTGCAGATGAGACAGGGACACCAGGAGACAACAAGATTAGGCTGGCTCAATAGGAGAGGCGCTGAGAGATCTGGGCCCCAGAGAGCAGCCTCTGCCACTCACCCAGCTCCAGGAGGCACTCACTGAATATTTCATGAAGATGAAATCTAAGATACGGGTCCTCGGCACAGCCTTGGCCCACACAGTGCAAGTCAATGCTCTTTTTCCTTCCTGTACACTACAGTTCCTTCCTGGAGCAGCCAGTGGGGGACATGTGGGTAGAACTGGGCTTATGGAGGGCAAGGGACATTCCAACTCCCTCCTTCTGCAAGGCCAAGGAGTCAGCCTTGTTTAAGCACTCTTTGTATGCAAAATGCTGCAGGAGATAGGGAATAAACACAACTCAAAGCTTCTGCCTTTGGTACACCTGCAGCCATAGTTCATAGACCCATAGGACTTCAGCACTAGTTGTTGTTGTTAGATGCTGTCAAGTCAGTATCTGACTCATAGCGACCCTGCGTACAACAGGCGAAACACTATTGTCAGTGCTTCTCTGCTATTCATAGGGTTTTTAATGGCAGATTGATTTTTGGGAGTGGGTTGCCGGGTCTGTCTCCCAATCAGCATTAGTAAGGACCTTGGAAATCATTTAGGTTGCTTTTCCAAATTTATAGAGAAAAAGACTGAAACCCCAAAAGACAGAGTTTCACCATGTAGCCTAAATTGGACTGGAAATCACTGTGTAGCCCAGAAGGGTTTGAACCTGTAATCTTCCTGCCTCAGCGTCCTAAATGTTGGAATTACAAGGCGGGGCAGAAGCCCCCCAAACCCTGGAATTTATTTATAAAAAATCATGTATTTATCCCTATGTGTTCAAACTTCAGTCACCTTCGAAGTCCTGTTTGATACGATATACCTATCTAGACATTTTTTCCACAGTTTTGAATATATTGATTTTGATGCCTTGCAGTGCTCCTGCCATTTTTTTGTTTTAGCTCCTCCACATCAGCAAAACATTTCCCTTTGAGGACTTCGTTCATCTAGGCAAACAACAACAAGAAATATCACAGGGCAAGATGAAGTGGGTGGGAAGGGTGGGACACTCAGCCACAGGGAAACAAGCATGCTGGCCATACCAGGGGTTGAAGAACTCGAAAGGGCAGAGGTAGCAGAAAGGAGTGGAGAGGGCAGTTCCAGGGGGACAGGGAGCAGGCGGTGAGCTGGGGCAGAGCCTATGTATGGACGTGCTCGTTTTGGTAAAGAACAGCTGAACATTCAGCATGGTGTAGGCAGGTGCGTAATCATGATGGAAGAACCAGTCACCCGTCTGCCACAACTAGTGATGTTTCCTGTGCAGATTGTGACGCAACCTTCTCAAAGCTGCCAGCCAGTAAAAGCTTTGACTGGCTGTTTGACCTGCCAAAGGAACAAATTCCAAGTGCACAATCTCTCTCTCTCTCTCTCTCTCTCTCGTGTGTGTGTGTGTGTGTGTGTGTGTGTGTGTGTGTGTGTCTGTCTGTCTTCCCTAGAACAGATGAGCATCACCAAGCCCAGCCTGAAAGTTTTAACAAATTGACAGAACCAATTTTAAGTGCTCTTAAAGAATGTGCACACAGGAAATAACTGGAAACTCTAGTCAGTCAGTCCTTGGAAAGGCAGGTGATGCTCTGTATAAAGAGCTCAGCAGGTGGCGGAGAGAGAGCCTGCCTTTCAAAATTGGATAATCAGTTGATTTACTGCTTGTAAAAAGAAGTGATAATAGGTAATACTCCCCCACCTTCTTTATAGCTGCTGTGAAAATCAATCAAGCTAACAGGTCAGGAAGTGTTGGGAAAGCCATAAAGTGCCAGCAGGTTTAATGCTAACGAGTGAGGTGTGGCTGGCTGCTGAGGAAGAACTGAGGCTCTGGGACTCTCAAGGCCACCCAATTTGTAAGCCCAATTTCCAACTTGTAAATGGAATTTTGACTGATTCTTTGTTTGGGTAGTAGCAAGTGGAGAGCCTTCAGAAAATTCATTGCATTACTTTGTAAACAGGGCTAAGTCATAAAAAATAAGAGATGGTGTATCAGATTTGATTTGTCCCATGTAATTCACCAGCTTTTCCTCTAAATGACTTATGACTTGGTTGCTTCTAAGGAGACATGGACCCAGCCAAGACAAGTATCCCCCCAGCTGAAGGCATTTCGTTCACCTAGTCATTGAGTCATTCATTCCAGAGATGTTTATTATGCATTTACTATCTACCCGCTCCCTTTTGGGCTGATGATACTTAGAAGAATGCACTGTAAGTGCAGAAGGATTGTTGGATGTTTTACAGCTAGAGCTGGAAAAAGAATTATTATAGGTACAGAAGTAAGGGCTGGGGCTTAGCTCAGTTGGTAGAGTGCTGCTCTGCACTCTGAGAACCCAGGTTCGATCCCAACTACTGAAAAAACAGGAGAAGGATATGGAAATCCACTCCCAAAACAATCCTGAAATAGTCAGC
Source organism: Pedetes capensis (assembly GCA_007922755.1). Lineage (NCBI taxonomy): Eukaryota > Metazoa > Chordata > Mammalia > Rodentia > Pedetidae > Pedetes > Pedetes capensis. The sequence continues at coordinate 40,219 of VMDO01018375.1, forward strand.
CATTGAAAACCTTATGAACAGCAGAGGAGCACTGATAGTGTGGGGCGTGGCACAGTGTGGGGGAGCATTTCATCCTGTTGTACATAGGATCACTATGAATTGGACCGGACCCAAGGGCATCTAACAACAACAACAGAAATTAAGGATCCTTGTAGAGCCATTCTTGAGGAGGAAATGGAGACAGTTTGGAACCCATATTCTGAGAAATCATGGCTTTCATCAGTGCTGTCTAATAGAAATATAATGTAAGCAACATATATATGGTAATTTTAAGTGCTTTAGTAGTCATATTAAAAAGAAGCAGGTGAAATTAATTTCAAAAACATATTTAACTCAATGTGTCTAAAATGTTACATCAACATTGTAATATACAACATGATAATATGATACTTTGCATTCTTTATTTACTAAGTCTTTGAAATCCATTGTGCATTTTAGACTTAACAACATGTCTTCACTTGGACTAGCCACGTTGCAAATGCTCAGTAGCCATGTGGCTAGCAGACACCATATTTTCCCCTGCAGGCTAACATCTTCCAGTTCTGTCTCTCTGCAGGGTCTCCCAGCCTGTAAGTGGCCCTCAGATCTGAACATCAGTTCTGTCCTCTGTTCATTTTTCCTTTGTCATTCCAGTAGGTGGCACTGTGAGCTTGCAGGAAGTGAGCTGAGGCTGGAGGGTGGGGTGGGATGCAGGAGTCTGATGGGGGGGGACACAGGAAATGCTGTTGCTGGAGGAGAGAGGCTCAGGGAGAGGGAGGGAGAGAATGAATGAGAATGAATTGGCATTATCTTAATTATTTTGATGGAAAGTAAGATGAACATCTGTGTAATAGTTTACAATCCTTTTAAAACTTTATTGTCCCAGCTGGTCACCTGGGGATAGTTTGAAAAGGGAGATCCTGCTTCAGCTCTCTAGGTGACCCGGGATGGGGTCTGAGATTCTGCATTTCTAACAAGCTCTCAGATAAGGCTGTGGTCATTGGGATCACACTTTAAGTAGCAAAGTTTTGTGAGGTACTTTGACATGCATCACTCTGATTACAACCACTTTGCCAGGTAGACTCTCATTTTATCATTCAGGAAACAGAGGCTCAAAGAGGTATAGTCATTTGCTCAAGATCAGCCTGTTAATGGGAGGTGAGGTCAGGAGAGAACCCAGGAGTTGTGGCTCCCAAGCCTGCTCTTTCCCTATCAATTACACAAGTTTCCTAGGTGGCAGAATGTGGGTTCATCTCTTTAACCCTTCTTCCTCTGTGAGAAGATAGGTGGGCTTCCTCCTGCTCTGAGATCTTATGGGAAATTCCGTAGCCTTCTGATCTCTTTCCGTCTTGTGTCTATTACAATCACAACCCACAACTCTCTGTCTTCCCTTGCCTTCTGTGAAGTCAACCTCAGAAGTTACTTTCTACCTGGTGAGTGGGACAGGGAGATTGTTCTTGCCTGGTGAGAGGGTCCTGGGGGCCTAAATAGGATCAGATTACTCCAGCAGGTGGTATATTAAATCCAGAAGGGCCCCTAAGTCTGTTGTCCTTCAACTCTCTTTTTTTATAGATAGGGCCCAGGGAAGTGAAGTGACTTGTCAACATGAGACACGACAGCAAATTCCCATAAGGTTGGCTCACTGGATAGGATTTCTAGGAATAAAAGTCTGAAAAAGATTTTTTAAAAATTCAGGTTGTTCCTCAGGTTGAAGTTACCATAAAAATTGGACCCTATTTTTTCTCTATGTTAAGATGTCTAGTCTCAGAAGTCTTTGGTCAGTGGGGGACATTTTACATCTAGAATGTAGCAAAACTTTTAATGAGTACCTTTGCTGGGCTCAGTGTTGTGGGAATACAAAGGCAACATAAGGCCTGAGTGGACACTTCCCCCAGCAGGCCAGATATGATGGAGGGCACAGTACAAGGTGTAGAAAGGAGTGCTCAGTTCTTGGCACGTTTTCATCACTGGTCTGAGCAGGATCCTTCTCCTGTTTCCTTCATTCATTTCCCTATTCCATTTTTTCTCATTTGCATCTCCACATTGACCAGCATTCTAATAAACTGTGTGTGTGTGTGTGTGTGTGTGTGTGTGTGTGTGTGTGTGTGTCCCCTTGCAAAATGGGGACTATTTATGCAATGTACTTTTTGAA